>WOGO01008606.1:0-10567 GCA_015342085.1 Leptinotarsa defecta
CTTGGTATAAATACGTGGTATAAATATTTGGTATACTGCAATTTCGTCCTATATGGACATTCTCGAAGTTTATTGTATAAGTTTGAGAATGCCCATATAGGACGAAGCTGCAGTAACGTAAGTTATAATTAAAACTGGTAAAAAACATAGAAATTTTCATTTCTCTTTTCATTAAGAATTTACCCATTTTCCGACAATTTTTGAATATGAAAGGAACTCTGAAGAAAACATTGCAGTGTTTGTAAAATTCCTGACCGATCTTATGAACGAATTTGCTACAAGATTCCAAGACTTTGCAAGGATGAGCAAGCTATCTGCGTTTATTAAATAGCCATTTGAAGTTGATGTAGCAGCAGAAAAGACAGATGTGGCTGCCATGTTCTCAAAACCAAGTTCAAATAGAGATAATTGATTTGCAAGATGTGTCTTTGAAAATGTGTGAAACGATATTCACTGAAGAATTTTGGATCAAGCATGTCCCAGAAAAATATGAAAATTGCAAGAAACACTATGTTCCGCTTGACATACATATGTGGAAAATCTATCTCAAAGATGCATTTTTGAAAAATAAGTATGGTTCGAGATTAACGGACGCTCACCTAGAAGACATACTTCTAATTTGCTGTTCCTCTTGAGAACCAAACAATAAAAAACTGTCTCAAAACATTCGGCGTCGGTATAGTTTCTCACATTGATTTTAGGCCTTGTGTGTTATAATTCAGAATTTGATGTGAAACCAAAATAATACATAGGTATAGCACTTAATCATTATCAGTTGTTTTTTCTGAACCTTTTTGAATTTTTTCCACAGTATCCGGACCTCACCTATAATTACTTGCTTACCCATGTTCTAGATAATCCTGAGGCGATTTCACACGTAGTCTATTCGTTTTTGCGGAAATAAAAAAACAGGTCTATCTGAATAAATTGCCCATTTTGATACTTTATAATCACTTATGACCCCCTGTAGTTCTATCCAGAACGGAAGATATGAATTCATGTCTATAAAATCATTTTCAACTAAACGTCAAGCCGAGTTAGTTTGGTGTGGAAAAAATTATATTACCGAATCCATCACCTGTTTGGAGCCATAAAAACTTTATGGTCCAATAAAACCAAAGTTAATGTTGTCAGTGTTTATTTCGGTTCATTTTATGTCTGATTTAGGTCTTCTGGAATTTATTTGCAACATTTTCCTCGTTATACTCGAATGATTAAGGGTATATCTGATTGATTTAACTCTCGGTTGATGTAATCAGTTTTGCTACTGGTTTTACGAATTTGATTAAATAAATCGTAAAGAAGCACTGACAGGCATGTATCTGTGATAGATGATGCAGATGAATATGATGTAGATGAATATATTAAGTAAAAACTAATCTCTCTCAACCATGTCAGTTTTTATGAGCCCAAGAAAAAATAACTTCAGATATGTTTTCACCAAAATAAACTTTCTCTATGGGCTATTGAAAATTGAGAGATGGAAAATTCGAACGGGCAAAATTGGTTTATATATGGAAGGTTAGCTCCATGGATCTAGTAACATAAACTTCACAGGCGAAACTGTATTTTAGATTCAAGAAAAAAATAATGTGTGGATTAAACCTCTATAGACGTTTTTGCAGAACATTTTTCGAAAACAAAACTCAATACCAAAAAACAATACGTTTAGTTAATGACTTTTCTCCCGTATAATTTTGCCGAACAACACCAATGTTCTAAGAGTTTGGCAGGTTTGAAGTGATTAGTTTTTAAAAAAATTGAGCATTTTTGTAATTTTGGACCAAAATAGTTATTTCGTCATTACTTACTAAGTTTTGATGGTAGGGACTATTATAAAAAATGAAAATGAAGGTTTTTTAAGGATTTCAAAAAGGTTTCTATGAGTTTTCCAGGAAAAATGAATCTTTTTTTGGTTATTTCATGATGAAACTGTCAATTTTGGTATTTGACTAATAAGAAGCGACCATCAACGAGCCATTAATCTGATTTTATTGGGTCTATAAACATTGTAACTCCACCATTTTTTTTTCAAGCTTTCCATCAATTGGAAGTGTTTTTTTTCGATAAAATACTTCTTTTTTTAGTTATTTTCGAAAAACCGCCTGAAAACTTCATTGTTTGAAAAAGTCCAAAAGTATTGATTTCTAGATCTTTATAGAACAAAAGCTTCTTGAAATTAGTCAGTCTTCCAATTCCCAAAATTATTTTCAGCAAAACGATGCTTTGTGCAAATCGGTGTAGGTTTATAAAATGAAACAGTATCGCCGTATTCACAAAAGGTGTAAATGTTACACCGACTTGCAGACATTGTGGGTTTCAACTATGTGCAGCACTTTTAAAATAACCAAATCTAATTGTGGAAGTTTGAAAGTACGATATTGTGCGAATTGTTATTTGTTTACCAAGTTCTCAGTGGATGTGGAGTCGACGGAGATGAGGCAGTGGATAAATTATTAAACAAGTTGCAAGAAGATTAGCTAAATATCAGAAAGTCTTGGATAGTTAGTTACTATGTTTAAAGTGTAAAGAGTGTTTTTCTCTTGTGATCCAATAAAGATAAAATATTATCGAATAAATGCTGTCAGAGTATTGCAGAAAGTACGTTCTAGGATTGTTTTTATTTGAAGATAATTGACAACTTTCCTTTTCTTTCGCGGGTTGTTCTCAACTAAATACGTGGAAATCAAACCGAGACAAATATTTGTATACTTTTTATGAATGTCAACTCAAAAATTAGTATCGAGATACAATCACATGTATTCTTTATTTTCACAGTTAATACTTTCACTTTCAGGACTATCCACATCATGTCGCAAAAAAAATTGACATTTAAAAAGTTTCAGAAAATACACGGTATATATGTTAATGCTGCATGTTTTCAATTAACGTTTATAGGTTGTATGTTTTTTCAGACTATTGTATGTAATGTTAATAGTTCTTTCAGTTGTCGTAAAAGAACTAAAGACTGTCTTTTCATAATTCATTTCGTAGAATAATGTTTTCGTTTTCAACATTTTATCGCAGTTCAGAAGAACACCAAATCTCACACATATCTTTGAGATATTAAGGACTGCTAGCAAACAGCTGTTTCACAGAAGATCAATGGAAGAGTAACAGTGTCCTCTGCTCGATAAGCAAACGAAAAAAAAAAATCAAATGCCTCAATAGGGTCATCAGATGCTCAGCAAGGAAGGTATCGTTCTGTCTGTCGAGGGTCTAGGAGATGTCAACCAGTTGCAATTGACCAAAATTATATCATCATGCAACTTTTATGAATAAAATAAAGTGTTTCTCGGGTGAAAGTAGCATAGTCTTTCAAGAGGCCTCAAAAATCCATCATGTGGTTGAGAAAGATGTTATTCTTAATGAACTATGGAGATCCGAAAAAATTATAATAGCCATTTTGCTACAGTTCAAATTCATAATGGGGAAGAAAATATAAGAAGAGGATGAGCTGTTTGTAAAAAGAGCATGAGCAAACCGTTTCTCCTTTCATGGCTCATCTGTTCATGAGCACGAGAAGGGTTGGATTATTTTCCAAGTACTTGCATTCGATACGACAAAAATGTTTTTTCTTGTCTCAACAACAGATCCCGAATACTCGTATATAGGAAGAATATCAGCACTATCATATGCTTCATAGCTGTCACCATTGTCCACAACAGAAAATAGCGGGATTACATTTTCTTGCCCATATACTGATCACCTTGAGCAAAAAAAGATATATCGACAAAAATGTTATGAAAAATAGCTGAAAGTAACGAATACCTTGAAACAAAGTGGATAACTTAATTAGAAAACGATCGAATGTCCTCCACTTTTTAGAAAAACGTAACCTCAAAATATGAAAGTGTCTTTGAGAACTACTTGTTCATTTCAACAAATGTCGAGCAACCTGAAAGACAAGATGACGGAAATGAAAATCCTGCGACTTTTGCAATGAGCTGTGAGGATTGCTATAAGATGTATGTCTGTCAAACTAAGCGGACTGTAATAACTCTCTATAAGGAAAATATTTCACATATTCGGTTTCGTATACCAGAAAAGTCTAGTATCCTTCAACATGGCTTCGATAACGGTCACAAAATAAGTGGGAAATGTTCAAAATTGTAGAGACCGGTACATGACAACAAGATTTTAGATTCCTTTGAAAGTTTCGAAGCCGAAGAATGTGGAATGAGATCTATGAAAAATGAAAAAAGTCATCACAAACATCCCCTGGTTTTCTCTTATTATAGGCAAATGAGTAAATGTATCTAAACAGGTAGTGTTTAATATATGGATATGAATTGGAATACAAAAAAATAAAATACAATAACTAATACTAAGAATTCATTTGACCGTCATTATCGAAGATAAAAGTTCGCCCAGATGCATATAAAAATCTAAGTAAGTTGTTAGATTTAATGACTATTATCTCCTAGAGATGCTAACTTGTTTAGCAAAACAAGAGACAGAGAGACAATATTTCTGTTCTGGTCTGGAGAAAGTGTTATCAATAGAACCAGTTGGGAATATATGTCACAGCTACCGCCAATATACCTAGACTCCATGATGAACTTCCTGGACTTTTTTGTTAATGTATTTTCTAGGATCATTCAAACTTGTGTAACTATATGAGGTTTCCTTACTAATTTTGGAGCATGTTTGTCTCGTTTCTGCTCCTCTCTGAATCTGTCCATGTAAAGTTTGCTTGTAAATTAATTTTATGGTGCACTGATAGATTATCCTTGATCCCAAAATGATGTTTATGTTGTTTTCCAAATCCTATATGGCGATAAAACCATTCCACGAGGAAGCGTACTTAGTTTTCAAAATTGACCGTTTCCAGGAAACACAATGTTAGAACTACTTTCTTCCATTTTTCGATGGTTGTTATCTGAAAGGTTTCGAGTAGACCCAAACAATGCTTTCAGTATGATTTTTACTTCATGTTCTCTCACCTTCTGACTTTTATTCCCATTTGTACAAATTGGATTCGAAAAAAGTAATTCTTGGCGAACATTTATGGAGATTAATGTTGGCAAAGGGCCTCTATTGGATTAACTCGTGTGAGGAATTGAAATTGTGAGGGCAAGAGGGAAGGGGTGATGCATCCCGGCCAGAGATGGGTCGAACCCGGTCGAAGGAAGTGATAACTATAAAGTAACGGTGGAAAGGAAATGAAAAGTGCGCAGATAGGTGGAAGCAAGGTCGTGTACGCCATCTAGACTGTTCGTTTGCACATTTTATGAGGATCTTGATTGGCGAGGTGGGATCGTTGCCCGCCGTGTGGTCGGTATGCCTTTTCAGGGAAGGGGGGCGAATAATTTGGAATGTAAGAAATTACTGAATTAGCTTTTATTTTCGCCATGAGGGTTACTTCGATTTAGATAATTGGATACGTGGAACAAATTGACCTTTGAATATTCATTAGCGAGACTTTTATTTCAATCACTGCTCATTTTATTTCTGGGGGTGTTTTTTAATATTTCTTTACATTGCCACCAAGAAACAGAATTTATGGAACTTCTTGAATGTTTATTCGAATGTAGCCATTACTGATCTTCAGAAATGGGTGTTTTTTTAAATTTCTTAACAAAAAAATATTAGTAACTGGTATGAAATTTTGTAAATTTTGTTCGCAGAAGTTTGGTTCAATCACATAAATATTTTATATACAGTAAATGTCACATCGAGCTTCCATTAAAAGTTGCAGATATCAGTGCATTGACCTTTTTTGAGTTCGATAGACCCAAATCCGTCTTCAAATGGAATTTGTAGTACCAGAAATTACATTAGCTGTTGCAGCAGAACGTTTAATGCTAGTGGAAGCCTATGTTCCTATATTTTTTTGCATTACTAACCAATTTGGAGTATAGAATAGAATAGAATTTATTCGTGCAATGAATACATAAATAGTTTTCGCATACGTTAATGGCATGAATAGTATATAAATTAAAATCATTGTAACACAATACAGTCAAATAAATACATAAATATTGTTGAATCACAATATATCTATTATTAGACACGCAACAAATTTGTTGATGAGTTAAAATAATTGAAATATTCTTCGAATGTGTAAAAGGCATTCCGTAAAAGAATATTCTTAATGTTCACTTTAAAGGTGTTCATACTCATGTTTAAAGTTTGAAACTCATATGACACGTTAAAAAATTTCAATTATATATATAAATGAGAATTTTGCGATTTACCTAATCTTTATTTGAGTAGACTTACTTTTGTTTTGGCCCTGGTATCATAGTAGTGAATAGAAGCTTATTAAAAATAGTTTTTATCAGTAAAATCCTACTATTCCAATCGACCCTTTCAATTTCTGATGAGAAGTCGGATGAAGTTTTTTCTATTGTGAGTATATGACCAAAATCATTTCGTTTGATAATGGGTGCATCAAAATTAAAAAAAAAAATCAAAAAGAACATTCTGTTTTTTCTTGCATACGTGAAAACCTGAATATTTCTGGGTGATGTAAATTCGAATTAGTTCAATCATCAGGTGATCATTACCATTAGGAATATGAAAAGATGATATTTTTTGTAATGAAAAATCATTTCCATAACGTTGAGACTGTTATTTCGTAAGAAGGTTTACTTGGCATCGATATATTGAAAAATGTATTCGAGTTAGCTAGCTTCCCATAAAACCATAACGTGGAAACTGGAAAATAATATACACGAATCCTTTTAAAAATTGAAATTATTTTGTTATTCAGTTTTGAATGCGACATAATCACAATTGACTTACTGTTGGACAATCAGAAACTTCGTTATTTGAGGAAGAAGAATGTTTTCAATAAGATTGTGCTGGAAAAATTATCTGTTATTTATGGTATAACAATTAAATCGCTGGGTATTAAAGGAATGACTTGAACTTTTTGGAAGCCCTATATGTAAAAGTGAATGATAAAATGGTAATACTGGAAATGAATAGAAATACTCACATAACTATATTTTGACTAACTTCAATGTTGTGTAATAATTAGGAGTCTTCGGTGGTGTACATCTTATTTCCAAATTGCGTTTTCATTCAGCTTCTAACCACGAAACTTTCAATCAATCATTCACCATCAATCATTGACATTGTTGAAAGTCGACTTTCCACTCCCCTGAGATTGAATTAATCTGGAATAAAGAAAATGGAATGTTGAATAGTGAGATAAAAATTAATTCATAGCTGAAACTACTACAATTAAATTTACTGCAAGGTACTTCAACCGGCGCCTTCTTCAGATGTTATCAGCTTAAACTTCCCTTGAAAATATTGATAAATCAACAAGAAGGAATTTGGTTTGTCGATACAAGTTTTTTATGTATCCTCGTTTGAATGGTGGCGACATTCTCAGGAAGCTATAGGTAAGACAGCAAATTGCACTCGGCCTTCATGATATTTGTATTCACCGTTATTTAAATACCATCATTTCTGTGGTTCCAGGCAAGAGCACATAATTTTCTTGTCTTTTCTATTTCGAATGTGATAGATATACTACTTTTAAATGAAATATATTATTGCTTTCCTAACTGTTCATGGTTACGCTAAAATAACTAAAACTATTTTTGAGTCAATGAATCGAAAGTGAGCCCCAAACAATGAGGTAATTTTTATCAAAATTACAAACTTTGACATTGGCTATTGTAGTTCCAAGCCTCAGATTTAATGATGTTTTAGGCAACAGATATCATTTTTGAAATGCCAGAGTCTTTATAGGTATTGTAATCAATCAATTCTTCGAAACACAGTCTGAACTAAAGTAAAAAATTATGTATAAAAGAACTATTATTGTGATGTGAGGTGTTGCAAATATACTTTTTGATATAATATTATCTGTTATGAAATTAGGTAAAAGTGTTTCTCAAAAAGTGGGAATGTCGAAACTGTCTATTGAATTCTTCAATTATTTTGTTAGTCACCATTTGAAATTACACTATTTTTCACGTAATTTCAACATCAGTAAATACATTCAGTAAAATTCAAATAGTAGATTTTCATTTAACTGGAAAGGGATTTTTTTTGTATTAAATTGATGGATGTAGCAGTTAACTACGTGGTAGGAGATTATATTATGAGAAATCAGAAAAAAATACTACGTTTTATTCTTCAGTTCTCATATTATGATATTCATGTTCAATCATCTCCGGTCACAAAGTATTCACAAAAATTCATTAACATTCTCATGCATCATTTCATTATTTTTGTAAATTTGAAAAATGTTCCGTACTAAGAAAAACATTACTGAATGGTTCTTTCTACATCTAAGTCAATTTTCTTGTATCTTGATTTAAATAAAAAGGTAAAGTTGCATTTTGAAAATGTATATTCCCAAGAGAATTTTTCATTTTTAGTTAATATTACACCTGGATTCAGTCTCTTGAATTTGTTGCTATGATTTGCATGTAATATCATCTCCATTGACCATCGAGTTTCTATAATTACTCGGCATTAGAACGTAAACATTTTCGAAAATTTTGATTCATTTCAGGTAAAAAACACGGTGGATGTGAAATATCTGAAAATAGAATAATTTTGAACCAGGGTACATTATTTTTCCTTGTGAATACTCTTAAAATATATGAAGAATTATAATACTAGTCTAACGTTATCATATGATGATTATAATAATAATTATGAAAAATTTTGCACTGTTTAACTCAAAATGTGATGTGGTGCTGCAGGTTTTTCCGGGTTTTCCTGCAGCTGAAAAAGCAAATGCGCCACTGGAATCAATGAAGTCGCCCCGGAGCGCCAATTAATTTTCATTGTTGTATTTATTTTATTTTTATCCTTGTTTTAATACACTGTAATAAATTTGAAATTGTTTTGTCAACTTGGAAAATTTTGTGACATCGTTTATGAAGAAAAACGGGCAAATATTATAGATTTTTCTCTTATTATCCCTGACGCTACTTTTGAGTAAAGGCATTTCTGTATTTCTCAAAGCAACATTATATTTTTAGGCGTTTGTTTACTTGTTTATTTAATGAATGGTAGTTTCAACTGGTCTGTGTGTCTACCCCACTGGGAACCAAATCAGATTTTTAGGGTTCGGCAGAGCTGTACTCTTACCATTTGACCTAAAAGACCACTCACCATACAAACTAATCGGCTTCGTTAAGAAGCTGGGTTTATATGGTCGAGTGTGAATGAGTGTGAGTCACAATAAACCCTCGCGAGTTGCGGTGGAGGGTCGAATAGACCTACTCACTTTGGACCTAACCTAACCTAACCTGTTTATTTTATATCATAAATATATTTGAGAGTTGAACCGCAGTGACGAAAATTTTCCATAAATCCACAAAAAATTGCCACGCGTTCTTTAGTGTTGCGAAACACTTGTGATAGTGAATCAAAATACCTGAGAGAAATTCATAGTTTATAAACACAGCATATTCTTTGATATAATGTGAAATATTTCCCGTTTACACGCACTACACGAATCGAGTTCCAAATTAATAGTTCATTCTAATCTCCCTAAAACATTTCCATTATTATAATTATAATAGCCCGTTATTGTATTGAGGTTATGTGCTAGTAACACGCCATTTACAAATCAGATTTCGTGTTTTATTTTTAACGGTACAAGATCTTTTGTGAAATCAAATTGCTGGATTGCTCCATTAGAATTGAATTATTGACGTGTAAGTTTCGAATACATTTTTTACTTCAATAATGTATTCAAGGCTCTCTGTCTCGGTGATGAATCAACTGTGAACTTTAAAGACACGACTCAATTGGAACTTTTACAATAAACTTATTTTTCCACTTTATTGCAGTTGGTTATTATTTTAATGATACGTATCAATTTTCGATTACTATGTCAAAGCTATTTTCCGGGATTTTTGGCCGTGGTCCGCAGGGTTTTATGACTGAGTTTCGTCTACTACCTGCGGTAGACAGTATCAAAGGCGTTGTGGTAACGTTCGCAGTTTTTTAAACTTTTGAGTGGAAATCTCACATCAGAGTATATTTTTTGAATGCAATATCATGGATTTTCATCAAATGTCAGTCGGTTCTATCATTTTTTTTTGAAAAATTTGTTTCAAATTGTAATATTGTCGTTGAGAATCATTCTTTAGAGTCGTAGGGAGCTGTGTGGCATCGTTAAGTGGTTAGAAACGCATATCGTATAATTTTTTTGCTATAATAGGTTTAGGATGTACCATAATATCTCTTTCAACATTTTGAGAAGGCCGGTTTCCCTGGACTCATTATCCTTGGAACGAATATCAATGAGCTTTGGTGACAAAAAATTACGAGAAATGCATGAGTTAAAATTTACTTTGGAAGAAACCTGGCTTTTGGCGGTAAAAAAGAAAGTCCAAAAATTTTACGGTAGTAGTAAAAACTTGGTCACGCAACAGACAAAGTCTAAGTTGTTGCTACGAAAAGGTGTTAGACTAACACTGATTACTTGCCAATAGGTACTAGAGATAACACAACATTTAGATGATGCGGTGCTGCAGGTTTTTTCGGGTTTTCCTGCAGCTGAAAAAGCAAATGCACCACTGGAATCAATGAAGTCGCCCCGGAGCGCCAATTAATTTTTATTGTTGTTTTTATTTTATTT
>WOGO01008607.1:0-10567 GCA_015342085.1 Leptinotarsa defecta
TGACAGGTTCTGGTCCGATGAAGCTGCTTGCAGCACCCTCCTTTGCAAAGGAGTCAGCAGCCTCATTGCCTTCCAGGCCAGTATGGCCAGGAATCCAGTCCAGAAACAATCTGTTAAGTATTCCTATCGGGAAGAGTCGTTTTTGGCAATTTGCTACAAATTTAGACGTTGCTCGGTAGGAGCTTCCAACGCCGCGTGACTGTCCGAGAATATTTTTATTGACTTCTGTATTTTTATTTACTTGTTTGTGTAAAACGATCTAAATCAGCAGCAACTATTTCAATAGGAAAACTTAATCTAGGTTATCTCTTGATAACGCCAATTTGACTGGTGTCGAACGTGCATCGAGAAAAGACTTGCAGTTTCCTTTGGATTGTGTGATGTTGTTTCATTTATATATAAGAGAGATCCCTCGATCTAGTTAATACAGTTGAATTACTGATTTCAATTCCGTGGGTTGGGCTACCAATCGGGAGTGTCCCCAGGTGGCAGATAGGGGAACGGCCAGGGGACTGGGAGCTCTGTTCGGGAAGCCAATGTGACCTTACAGACGGGATCACCGGACTCCTGGTCAGTGGCAGAAATAATTAGGGTGAGGGGAACCAAAACTTCTCAAAAGCCTTTGCAAAACATGCCACCGTGGATCAGCCTACCCATGCTATGGTGTAAGAAATCATGCCGACAGCTGAATGCCGCATGGTGATATGCGGTTACGAACTATCCCCTTGGGAAAACAGGCGAAACCTCATTGTAATCAGCTTTCCGCTGGCGGGCTCTGCCAGAGTGAACAAATTTTCTCCCACTACTCGTGGGAACACACATGAAGGAAACAAAAACACAGACACTGAAAAAACATAAACCAATCCCGAGGCTGGACAGAAATGCTCACCTCAATCTATGGCGGTGGCTGGGGATGAACAGAAATGTCCACCCCAATCTACCACTTGAAATGAGGCTGGACATGGCAGAATACCTCGTGATATAATACAAACGTCAAGGTGTAAGCGCATTCGCGGCGCCGAGGCCAAAAGAAGAGACAGAGCGATAGAGGCAGGAGTGGCAGCAACTCCACTCCACCTTCAACAGCAAGGGCACTTCCTGCAGCGGGCGCCAAGAGCTCCACCTTAAATAAAGACAAGGAACCGGCTGCCCCTGTAGAAAAGAACTCTTACTTGAGCACCTCCATGGAGGGAATCCCAAGAAGGTTGATGAAGCCGCGCAACGACTGAAATGTCGCTGCACCAGCCCTGAGACACCTCAAGGTTGCCAAAGAGAGTGTGTGTTCGGCGAGTCTTGGCTTTCACCTGCCGATATAAAGAAGATGTCTCCTAGTGACCTGTCCACCTTCCCGAAAAGGGCAGGATGGACGATGACCTAGGAGGACAATTCCTCGAGAGGATGTCAATGGGTCACTTGTGGCCTAAGTGCTGTGGATCTACACTCACCCTCCCTACTCTACAGATACAGATTTTCATTACTTCACATCTGTCAGACGAATTTCAATTTATACCACTTGGTATATCACAAAGATGATTATATAATGCTTTATTTTTCACAGTTCATTTCAATCATGTTCAGTAATCAACGCAGACAAATGCCTTTATGTTTATAGACTTCGTCAAAAATTCTCATAAATACTTCTGTTGGTTTTTTCGGCCGGAAGTAGAGAAAATAAAAGAATCTGCAACGGAAAAACTTGAATTTTGTCCAATCCTGAAGACGGAGGCAGTTAGTTTGCCTCCGAAACGTTGAGATGAGTATTGAATAATTTTTTAACTCTATTTCTGATTGGAAAAATTATTAAAAACGAAAGTTTATTGATAAATAGAAAATTACAATGTACAGAATATATTTTACAGCAAAAATATCAACATAGTGTTCCTTCGAAGTAATCCTTCATATCTTAGTAGAATATATGCGAGTTTCACCACAATCGGTAATTCATCAGAGTTTTCCCTTAAGTTACCTACTTTATGTTTACAACATTTGCCAGGAAAGAGACTTGTATGAAAAAATTAATTCAAATAATAGATTATTGGGTTGAAAATTGAAAACCCAGGAACTTCTCCGATCTATGTTGTAAAATATTTAAATAAGAATGACATTAGCTACGGATCTACTTTTTCATGGAATTTTGGTAGTATACGGTGTTTTGAGCTTCTGAAGGCAAAATGGAAGTTGATTGAAAGTTATGTTATTGGTTTCGCAAGTTATAGAATTTCTCAGTTTGTCCTGAATAACAGATAAACGTTTTTAGTTAAAATGCATCTAATAGGAATCGAATGAGACATTTTTTCACAAAGTTTATATGAAATTCAGTTCCAATAAATCGTTAATGGATATGAAGGAGGCACGAAAATAAATAAACGTCAAAAGTAAAATGTTTAAACACAAATTGATAACGATAAGAAATTTAGGAATAGACGCGTTACGAAATTACACAAGTACTCCAATCTCCATTTCAGTAAAAATAGTTGGAAGATTTGGTTTTACCATTTCAACCTTTGAGTTACAGCAAATAATAAAAGAAGATTTTATCTTCGCTGGATCTTCTACATTTACGAGTACAACTCTTAATTTGAAAATACTATTGAAAATGTTGTCCATGGTTCTCCCAACAATATCAGAAGGTTGTTTTGTAAACACTTTATAAAATATCCCCTTGCTCACCTCACCATTGATAATTTATCTATTCCTCAATCTCTGGTCTAATCATTACTGTGAGAGAACAACTCGGGAGGTGAAGTATCGTCCTGCTGAAAATGTGAGATGTCATTTACAAAATTTCCAGTTCACAAATGTTTGTAATCATTGTGATATGTTTATTTACATTGCGATTCTAAAAAAATATTTCTGAAACAACTATTCGACAAAATATAAGGGATATCATTCACTAGATGTGACTATACGACTATATGACTTCAATTAAAAATCATCCTCAAATAGCTCTTGGTGCTCATAAATGAGATTTAAGTACGTTCACCCTTTTTTTATTATTGACAATATAGTGAATATTCAAAAATCGATTAATCTGACATTAAAAGGCAACTGAGTGTTCGAGCATGAAAATTAAAAAAAACAATGAAGGCATGGTTTTTCAAAGTCTCCTAATACAGTTGATAAATAGCAATATGTCGAACAAAGTCAGAGAACGATGTGGCCGCGTGTGATGTAATCAAACTGTCAATTAGACAGGGTTTGTGTTTAATTAGATTTTGGGATATCGTCACGTCTGCGGTTTGCACAATCCCAAAACCCCCTGACCGTACCGTCCATTAATTACTTTCCAATTCGGGTTCAATATTTTATGCGCCAGGGAACACGAGCTGAAAATGGTGTATACCGAAATATGATTTGAGTATTTCAAATCTGTTTTATAATTTCAGTGATATGGCTTTGTATGTATTATTATACTATACATCTGAAAGAAAAAACATATCAACATTGTCACACTTACATAATCGGAATTCGTGGGAAAATCTTTTTGAAATCATGTATACAAATTTATATATGTATTTTTTTGATGCATCTAATACTTGAATCATTTCCTATAATAATAGAGATCATTGCCAACATTATCCCATCAGATTACCAATAATGTCATTTTCGACTTAATACACATTTTTGGTTTTAGTCTTAGTCGAAATTCACAGAAAATCTAGTTTCTTAAACTAGTAGTCCGATATACTCGTACCTACATGTATATAACACACGAAATGCTAATGCAGTATTTTTTAGGATAAAACACAAGTACAAAAGGAAAATCTTTGAAGCACTCTAAGAGCGGTGCCTGTGCGAAAGTAGCGATTCACTTTTTCTGGAAGTTTATTCCACATAAACGCATTTCTCCAAATGAAAGAGTTCTTAAACGGTGAAGTTCCGAGGTGTACTGAGATGAATCTCAAAACGATGAGCGGCCACAGTCCGTCGCCTATTTTTGATAATTACCGCAAATGTGCAAAGTCACTTGAACAGCTCCCGTGAGATTATCTACAAAAGAGTGACACATCTCCAAACTTCTACGATATTTCAGACTATCAAAGTTCACCTTAATATTTTCAGTTACGTCGTTACATTGAACAAGGACATGTCAACAATACAAATTTACGTATACATGTATATATTATATATATAAAAAACAGCAATTATATAGTTCAAAAATAAAAAGTAATTTTCATAAAAAAATCGTCTATGGAATAACAACACTTGAGAAGTAGGACCTTTTTCCGACTTCATTTAAAAATATGAACATTGGGGGATGATTTTATATGACCATCAAGAATATTATAGAGCTTACCAATCAATACAATACATTTTTTTTGATACAGAGATGTGCGATGAAAATCAGGCTGCAATAGATTTCTATGACGGGTGTTATAACAATGATTGTTATCTATTGCAAACTTATTTTTATTCCTATAGATATAAGTGCAAGCTTCCAGTATATATAAACTGTAAACTGTTAATACACCAAGAGTTATAAAGTAGTGATGACAACTGGTTCTCATATCAATACTTTGACCAAAGAACTCTATTGAATTCAGAGTTACTGTATCCAAACCAAAAGTGAAATGTAATCACCTTAAATGAAGTCTGACCTGCACTAAACTGCATTCATATCAGGCCAAATAATGCAACCATTAGAAATGAACCCGCTCCCAGCATAAATGGAAAACCAGAACACTTCGTTCCTTACTTTTTTGTCTTTGATAATGTCTGCCACAGTTGTAGACATAATTATTGTCTACACAATTATAATTTCCATAGAGGGTAGTAATAAAATTCATTTTATTATGACCAGTGAATCAACTCAACATTCCTTCTTTCGCGGCCAGTAAATTAAATGTTACGGTACCTGATATCACAATGTCTTGCCTAGCAACACTTTTAGTTTTTGAAAGCAAGGACATTTTAGTTTCGACTTCTGACAAGTTCTCACTTGAAAATTAAATTTCACTGAAATCTATACAAAATGTACAAGCTGTGTACATTATTTTTGCGATAGTGATGATAACCAAGATAATAATAATAACCATATCTTCATCCAACCTTAGTAATTGAAGAATGTCATTTAATTATGAAATAGACTGCAAATTACGCTTTTCAATAGAATTTAGTTCAACTATAATCATTATTTTATCTGGACCAATATCTATTGGCACATTTGTTTCAAGGTGGTTGACAATGTTTTGTTGTGCTTTTCATTAGGTCAGACTTCCACTGTCTAATATGATGTAAATTGATTTGAAATCCTTGAATCTATGAAAATGGAAAAGTTTAGCTGAAAAATAACAATAATATTAATTTTTCAGTTTTTTAACTTGATATAATTGCCCGAATTAATGAAATGCATCTATTGGCACCAATGGAGTGAATGAAAAATATTGGAAAACTATGGAATATACTCCTTATCCTCTTATTTATATATTTTGCTAAACTAAAATTGGTAATTATCTTTTTATTGGACCTTATATTTATTCATACTTATCATTATCTTCAGATCATTTTACTCACTATATTATTTTATTACTTTTCGCAAATGAAAAACATTAGAAAACTATTAAAATAGACTCAGAATTATGATTTTTCACATAATTTGCTCAACTAAAATTGGTACTATCATTTTCCAAATAAAATTTGTAATTTAATTTACTTTCAAAATATTAAAGACAGAATGAAATAAAATATCATTGGATACAGGTCCGTTAGGTATTATTACAGTACTTGTTTATATTCGTGACTTATAAAATATTATAGTAGAGGTAAAAATCCATATTGAATGATTAAATCACAAGTGTAATATATATGTCAAATGAAAATAAATATTGGAAATTTCTTAACTTGTACCAAAAAATGAATAATTACTGAATAGACTGAGGAAAAAACTATATATCTCAAATACCCAGAAAAATGAGTTATTTTATATGTCTCCTTGTTCTCTCAATTCTTTATGAAGTAGGTATTTAACTGGTTTACAAATCAAATTAATACATACCTGTGCATTGGATCTATCAAAATTACAATAGATTTTGCTGTTTTATTCATGGTTTTGTACCATTATCTGAATTGAAAAAATTCACTCAATGAAAAGGAGAGTGTTTGGAAAGTTTATTAAAGTGGTTCATGAATTTTTCAGTATTTTTTAATAAATCAAAATGCGTTATCTTTTTTTTTTCTTTTTTTGTCTTTGTTATATTTTATTCATTCGTACTAAATGCATGCTCCTTTTCTAACAATATGAAGTTGTAGGATGGAATACTCGACAACAAAAATAATGTAGTTTTGTGTGGTTTCATAGAAGTTATCGTCATTCCTGACCATCTCATGAAAAATTTAATTTTAAATTCACTGTATTCATGAAACATAAAATCTCTAGAATAATATTCATTACGCTGATGATACAGTTTACTCAATCGATATGATGTCAATAATGTGAAATCAACTACAATCACATATACACAGCATTTCAATGTAAAATTTTTACCAGTTGATATTACTAAAACTGCTGTATGAGCCAATTTTATCAAATTGTTCAAATGTGGTTCATCAATGAATATACATTACATAAATTGATTTTTCAAATTTATGATGCAGGAACATGAATAATATAAGAACCTTTATCTTCTCATATATTGCACATATCACCGATGAAATATGCAGTATAAGTCCAAACGTTTGGTACTACAAGTTCCAATTGATCAAAGCCTACTAACCCATATTTGTTTTCTCTAACTGAAATACCTAATTTCCAATGGAAAAAAAATGTCTACTCTGACAGTGTATTAGGAAGTTGTCAAATTATAGATACAAAAAAGTAGCATAAATTCATGTTTACGAAACTGAAACATACTTAATACTCCACTGGTATTCCAACCCAAGTAGTTCGACCAGCTTACTGCCAACTCATCCTGTAGGTATTTTGGACCAACAACATTGGGATGAACACTCAAATCCGTTATTTCGTTTTGAGTGAGTATGGTGGAGACTTCTTTGGTTGCCAGTTCTTTAACAGAACCATCATGTAATGACAGTTTTCTTTCAGGATATCTGAGTTTGACATCCAGGTCACTAAGATCTAAAAAAGGAATATTGCCAAGTTATAGAAAAAACATTTTGGGAAGATAATGTTTGTAAATAACTAATACTGATGAAATACTTTAGTTTTCCTTGACATTATCGAATGTATAGGAATAATGAAAGAGAAAATAAAACAATAAGAATTGAATAAAAAAGAATTAAAATAAACAAAGTCGAATAAGATATTATCCTTTTTTGTGCTTCTATACTTCTACTTCTCTATTATTAAATAAAATAAGTCAACAAACATCGAAGCAGTAAGAGACCCATTCTCATTTTTTTTTCCTAGAGATTTCTCTTCAGATCTCATGTTTTTTCACAATCTCGACTTTCTTCTTTGGATTTCAATTCTCCATGAAGTCTGAAAATTTGAGAATATAATTCGAGTAAAAACAATTGAATATGGCTCTTCTACTATTTCACATTTCTTTTTCAATTTGTATTATTTTTCTTTCTTTGGCCAGTTTTTATTTTTCATACATAAATACCTAGAGGTGTAAAAAAAAAGCGCTTTTCAAATTTAAAGTTTAAAATGCGAAAATACCCAAATTGGCACATGCGCATAAATATTATGTCTTCCTAGGCCAAGTTGACTACTATTTCAATAGTTTTGGCAAGTTGTAGTGATACTTGAAAGCTAGTGAAATATATAAATAACCGAAACCTGCCAGTTTTGAAGTGAGTATATTTTGATGTTACTCATTTAATGAAAATGTTACTAACCTTTACATATATTCCAAATTAAAGTTTTCCGCAGATTTCGGACAGACGATTCTGCCGGTTTGTATACACAAATGATTCCTTTCAGTGCGTTCCACAATAAATCTGAATCAGGTCTCATTTTTCAATGGAAAATCACTTATCACATTATTTACATCAATAATGAAGGATCTGGAAATGCTTTCTGGAAATAGTTGAAATGGTTTTCAGATCTTTAGGTTATGATCAACATCGTTGCCATGTTTCTCTGTGAATAAAAGGGAAAGTATACAGGCTCCCATGTTTTGTAACATATTTCGGGTTTTTCGATTCTAAATCATTTTAGTTGAGTGAAAAAATTGAAATATAAGAATTACAAACCCTCTGCTACGTTGATTTTTTTTATATTTTCTGCGATAAAAGAAAAATAGTATCAAACATTCACTGTTCTTTGTTGAAACTCATTTTTACAAAAATAAAATTTTATTATCAATTTTCAAAGAAACATTTTTTCATTGTAAAATTTTTCTTCAAACTAGGTACCTAAAAAATAATGTAGAAAATGAACACTACCATTATCATTCTGTCAACCATGTTAGTTCATTTCTGAGTAGTTTTTCAATGCATACAATGAACCGATTTCCAATTTTTTCTGTGACATTCGCACTACTAGACCCATGCCTTGCCTTGAAGAAATGATGCACACTTATTATAAATTTCACCATAGTTTAAACTACTAAAAATTTTCTAGTATTGGCAACGGTGGATAAGTTTCGAAAGTGCGACACCTGTGGTCGAACAGGAAAATCATTAATTGGTCGAAAAGGAACTGTTAACGTTTTGGCGATGACATCTTCAAAGGAGACTATCAGATGGAGACACAAGTTCGGAAGTTTATAGAATTGTGCATTTTGGTGGTCTATTTCAACACATATGACGGATCTAGTCTAGATACAAAACTCACATTATCCAATTTTCGGAGAATAAGTTTATTATTCTCTGTATACCAATGGACATGTTCGTGAGTTTCTTATGAGTGAAAAGATAGCAGGAAATTACAAAAATTTGTCATATGTAGCATAT
This sequence comes from Leptinotarsa defecta, assembly GCA_015342085.1. Lineage (NCBI taxonomy): Eukaryota > Metazoa > Arthropoda > Insecta > Coleoptera > Chrysomelidae > Leptinotarsa > Leptinotarsa defecta. The sequence goes on from WOGO01008607.1 coordinate 8,860, forward strand.
GTAATCACTACATAGGTATAATTAAAGGATGTTCTCCCGTCGCGTCTGTCTTTTTGTCGGGTCGCTGGTATTATATATTTTGAGGACTACACCTTTTCATACAGGAGACATAGATCATAGATCAAGAAAACTAATCAGGTTTCGTCATTTGCAGTTCTACTGCTGCTGCTGAACGGCAACTGCAAACTGTTCCCAAGGAATTCATCTTAATCATTTAGACTCAAAGGATAGGTTCTTAAAATTGAAAAAGCGGTATAATATTTGTATTCCAAAAACATATGGCTGTCGTTTCATAGCTCCTTATCTTCTGAACGAGTGGACCTATTTCCAAAGGAGAGTGGAATGGAAAATCAAAATCCTTTCTCAATGAGGTACCATTCGACTCCCATTTCTATTTAGAACATTTTGTCGATGAAATTCCGGCTTAGAGCGTTAAAGGATGAATAGTTATGTGGCTGAAGACATACTAGGTGATTCCCGACATTTAGCTTTCTCCTTTTCGGGTATTCTTCGTGTGTTCATCTATCCTGACATTTAATGATATTTTGGTCACTCCGATGTAGAATTTTCCGAATCCACGTCTTTTCCGATTACTTTTGTTGTAGTTATAGCTTCTTCATTTTGTTTCACCAACTTCTTTGAGCCATTCTGCTGAATATATCTTCTGATGAGGTCTACCTTATTGTCTAAATTATCTTATCAACAATTTATCAAATACATATCAGAGGGACACTTCTCAGGAAAGTTCGTATCATTTCAACAGAGAAAAATAAAAAAAAATAACAAAAGAATAAATGATGGGCTGTTCGGGATGGAACTTTTACCAATGTTTATAGTTGTCACGATTTCCTAAAAGTCTCAACAATTTCAACCAATGTTTCTTATCACAAGGCCGTTCTCCAAGGCGTGTTAAGCGACGTTTGAGTTTTGATAGCTCATTTATTCTGACTAACAAAGTTGTGTTCAAAACAGTCTTTGTAATGTATTCCATAGGATGGTCTCTTTAAATTTCGTAGATAAATCACTCAGTATTTAGGTTTCCCATAACATTAGCACATAGAAACAAATATACAGACTGAACTAATAACTCACTGAACTAACGGCGCCATTTAAACGCCTGTCGCTACGAGTAAATATACCTATACAGGGTGTAACATAAATACGTTAAAATATTCAAGTGACGTATTTCTGAGACCATTTTAAGAAAAAAAGTTTATATGACCTTTTCTCCGAAAATGCTTTGTTTCGGAGATACGGGGTGTTGAAATTGAATTTTTTGTTCGATTTTTGAAAATAACTCTTGTAAAAATAAGTTATTTGCACGAAATTCGGTACCCGGGTTTTTTTACCTGAAAAATCATAATTTCGTATCATTTTCCATGTAACATTTAGAGGACGCTGCGTACGTTGTCATTATTTACTTCAAATTGCCCTAACTTTTTTGACAGTAAACTTTTGGTACTTTTCATGAAAAAACCTAATTCCCATACCTTTTCCAAGTAAAAAAGGTACACCTCTTCAACAACGCTGGAGGTGATCGTTTTCGAGATATTTACAATTTTCTATATCGATACATATTACTTAACTCCTAGGGCGCCAAGTGAAGTTGCTGAGAACATTACAAAAACTAAGTTTTTTATTTTGACGAGATCCACCACACTTAGTTTTTGTAATATTCTCAGCAAGTTCACTTAACGCCCTAGGAGCT
>WOGO01008608.1:0-10566 GCA_015342085.1 Leptinotarsa defecta
GCGATTTCGTGTCATCGTTGGAAGACCTTGTGATTACAAGGACTAACTCCCAACTTAGTTACGGGTGCAGCTATAGCAACCTGCGTGACATCTGGGTCCAAGATAAATCAAACATGACTACCCGGTACTGGTACAAAAGCAAATGAATACCACAAAACCTTCCTATTTTTTTCTAGGAATCTATTTTTCCTTCAATTCTTTTTCAAAATTTCAGCAACCTATTGAAAAAATGAAAATGTAATACATTGCTTGTCTGAAAGTGCACTTCTCTAGTCATTTCGTCTCGCTAAGACTACCTCGTTATCGGTTTTCTATTAATATTCATAAAATGAATATTCATGAAATAATAAGAAACATGTATTTAAATTGTTTTATTTCTAATAAAATCGTCGACTAGATAGAACAAGACAAAAATACTTTTGGAAAAATACCACAGATATTTCATATTTCGAGCTCGATATGGATATAAATATTTTAGGTAAGACAACTTAATCAAAACCTGGTTCTTCTGCCCCGATATGAATAGAAATAATTGAAGGCAACAAAATCTGGGTATCGGGCCGTGATCGAATGGTACTTGTAGTACCATACTTTTCCTCTGCTTCTGCAGCAGGTATCATCTGCTGTAGAATGAGCATTGGCTATGGAGACGAAGGTCTCAGCGACTTCTCACTGGAGAGCTACGAGTTCAATCGTATTCATAATTTTAGAGGGTGATGGAGATGACGGTGGACTGTCCATGCAAAGGCTCACTTATGATTGGTCCGCACTTTTGTTGGATTGTTTTGATTCGTCTTCACCGTTGGTTACGTAATATAGGAAATCCACATGTATTTGGGATAGACGTTTGGTTATTGTGATCAATATATTAGTATGTTTAAAAAGTTTTGTCGGTTTTGATGTTTTGTGTTTTTGTAGCCCCATATCTCAACAACTATTCATTCTACTGTGTCGTGGTATATAATGATCGATAGAGAATTCTGCACTTTATCCACTGATGCTGTTCGTTTTTTTCTAAATTATAGTTTTTGGCCTCTTTTCAGCTTATCACTATATGATATCGTGAGCGATATCTGACCAATTTTCCTCTACGAATTGAAACTGCTGCCGAAACAGCTCGAAATTTTGTTTCAGAAATTTTAGCCTCGAAGATGAGCTAGCTCTAAGTTGGTTGACTATCAGTAATCCAGTACGAGAATTTAGGGACACTGATGGAGACTCACCTTTCACAAACGGTACGTGGGATGACGGAATAACTGGACGTGAGCTTCTATGCGGTATTTGATGGTTCAGAACGTACTGGAAAGGTCAAAAAGCTCAAACGTTGGATGCCCAACGATTTGAGCGTTTCGAAGTCTGTTCTTTATTTCTTTCGGGCAACCGAAACGATCCTTTTTCCGATCGGATTGTCACGTGTGATAAAAAGTGGAACCTCTATGATAACACGAGATATTCAGGACAGTGGTTGGACAGCGATGAGCCACCCAGGCATTTTCCAAAAGAAAAACCTATTAAAGAAAGTCAATGACCATTGTATGGTGGGTAGCGGCTGGTGTGATTTACTATAACTTTCTGCACCGGGCCAAACTATACAAAACATCCTATTATGAGAAAATCGACGAAACAGACCGAAAATTCTGTCAGCAGCAGCCGGATCTGGTCAACAGAAGAGGTTTGATCCTGCTCCATGACAACGCTTGTCCGCACGTTCACAAATCACTCTCCAGTGAGGCAGTTCTGCCTCACCTTTCCCAGACATCCCAGTCCATCTCTTCAAGCACTTCGATAAATGTTTCACCGAACGAACCGCCAGAAATCAGGACCAGGCGAAAACGGCCTTACTCGACTTCACCAGATCCCGAGCACAATACTTTTTATTCTGACGGAATGAAACTTGTATGACGTTGGCAAAAGTGCACTGATTCAAATGTCGCTCATTTCCATAGAAATAATTCATGAACGGACAAATTTTTTGGAATCAAATATACAGGGCGTTTATAGAGGGAATAATTCTGATATAAAATCATACTTGAAACTTCACCCCCTGCGGTCGGTAACTACCCCTCCTATTTTTTTCAATGGTATGGGGGTCGAGTGATACATCATTTGGAAAGTCTGTTGTGCCTCTATTACCTCTGTGATTTTTTTTCGAAATTGGTCCATTTTTTATTGAGAATTGAATGTTTAACATTTTATTCAAGAAAAAACAGAAAGTTCGCTGTCGTTCATTTTAATGAGGAAATCAACAACATATAATATTAGTAGAAACAGAATTAACGGATAAATTGTTCAGAATGACCTCCACCAAGTTCCATACAATAATACAGTCTACTCTCGAAAGCGTTCCGTACATTATTCAAGATGTACGGGGTCAGCAATCGGCATTCCCGAAAAATTATCTGTCGCAGGTCTTCTAGATTTGTAGGCTTAGTAGGGTACACTTTAAAATTCAGGTGTTCCCACAGAAAGGAATCCATCGGTGTGATATCAGGTGATCTAGTTGGCCACTCCACTGGACCCCTTCTGCCGATCTAACGCATTGAAAAACGTTCGTCCAAAAACTGTGTCACCCGAACATCAAAATGTACCATCCTGCCGGAATGTTATTTCATTTTTCACCAAATAGTCATTATTTTCTGAAATTTGTATCATCATAAGATCTATACAATCGTGTAATTGATTTAAGTATGGGTCTCCATTGAGATTACCTTCAATGGAGAATGGTCCAACAATATGATTACCAAGAATGCCGGCCCAGACATTCAATTCTTGTGTAGTTTGTGAAGGTGCTTCCATCACCAAATGAGGATTCACATCGCCCCAGTAACGACAATTATGTCTATTCACTTCACCATTCAACTTAAAAGGACTTTCGTTTGAAAAACATGTATTGCATGATAAGTTTGGGTTATTGGTCAATTTCTCGCTGAACACCTCACAAAAGTGTAGTTGACTATCAGGATCATCTTCGTTCAATTCCTAAACTAGCCTTATTTTAAAAGAATGGAATATGTAGGCTTTCAAAATCCGAAAAACACTAGTAACTGATACACCAGACGCTCTAGTTACTTTTCTGATAAATTGTCGATTATCCATTTGTACATGACCTAAAACTGCATTAACTCCGTCATTTCTGACAGGACGGAATACTTTATGTTACCTGTTGTGAATAGAACCTGAAGTTCGAAACTTATCCATTAACTGTTTAACGTATTGATGGCTCACGTTATGGTATGGATGATTCGTATTATAAAGTCTTGCAGCATCATTAGCACATTCATCATTTCTATAATAGGTTGCAACAACTTATATTCTTTCTTCAGTAGAATGAACCATGTTGAACACAGTGAACAAGGATGACTGAATAATAATTCGTGAAGAAGTGACAGTGGCCAATTATCGACTTTTTGTTCTGCGACAACTTGATTCAATAAAACTTACCAGTGCAGAAAAAACTAACAATGTCTTTCATTTCTGAACGTTTACTACTAATTGAATAAATTCTACGAATCTAGAAGATCTGCGATAGAGAATTGTTCGAGAATGAAGGGGTTCTGACTCCTGACATCTATAATGCAAGGAACGCTTTCGTAAGTAGACTGTATTATTGTATTGAACTAGGTGAAGGTCCTTTTGAACACTTCATCCATTGATTGTGTTGCCATTGATATTACTTTTGTTGATTTCCCCAATAAAATGAGAGACAGAGAATTTTTTGTTTTTTCCTAAGTAAAACGATCAACATTTAATTTCTCAATAACGAATGAACCAATTAAAAAAAAATACAGAAGTAATAGAGGGACAAAAGACCTTTCAAATGATGTATCACTCAACCCCCCATGACTTAAGAAAATGGGAGGGATAGTTGCTGACCGCAGGAGGGTGAAGTTTTGGGTATGATTTCTATACCAGAATTACTCCCCTTAGAAATAAAAAATGACATTTTCTTTGATACTCTTGATCACACATACGTTTCTGACTTACAGGGGCGGTCAAGTTTTCGTTGGAACGCCTTGTATGAAAATGAATTGCTAAACAGCAACCCACAAACGTAGGTCTCACTAAAACTCGAGAACTGCTGTACCGATTTGACTAATTTTTTTTTGAATTATTTGTGGAAGTTCAGGAAAGGTTTCAAAGGTGAGTGAAGGTAAAAAAAATTAAGAATAATAATGGTAAAATAAATCAAGAACGGCTGGATACATTTTTATGATTTTGTGTTTTTGGATTCGTCTTTAGGATTAGGAATAGGAATGGGATGATAAGAATTGGAATATGATGGTTTATCAACAAAAATAATAATGATAATAATAGAAGAACTCAAAAATGGCTGAACACATTTTCATAATCTTTGTCTTTTTAGATTTGTCTTCAATGGGAATGAAATGAGTTTCGGAAAATGATATTTTATCAATGAAAAAAATAATAATAATGAAAAAAGTCAAGAACAGCTGAACCAATTTTTATGATTTTTGTGTTTTTGAATTTGTCTTCATCAGGAGGAGGATAATATAGGATAATATATATTGAAATATTGATATTCCATCAATAATGATAATAACTGAACAACTCAAGAACGGCTGGTACAAATTTTATGTTTTTTATCTTTTTGGATTTGTCTTCGTCGGGAATAGAATAGTAAGTGTTAAAAAATGATATTTTATCAATAATAATAATGAAAGGACTCAGGAATGTCGGGACTAATTTTTATAATTTTTGTGTTTTTAGATTCGTCTCTTTCGGAAATAGTATTCGGAATAAGTATTGAATTGAATCGTTAGGTGGATTGAAACCTAGAGAGGTTAACAAGATAACTCGATATTACTTCACTAGGTTTCCTCCTATGGGGATATTCAGAAACAAGGGTATACAAAAAAACTATCAGATATGTAGTTAATCTTCAGAAAAAATTATTGCCGCATGCAAGTCTCTCAACCGTAACAGAGTCTGTTCGAAAATTATTTTCTGCATTATCAATTGTTCCTGGGAAGATTCAATTGCAAACAATTCTTTTTTTTTCATGAGTTCTGAAATAAACTGAGGTTGTGAATCGTACACTTCAAGTATCACGTATATCCTCAAAAATATCTAGAGGCAACATATCAGTCCTAGAGACTACGTCTGCTTGTTTTTCACTTTGGATAATTAACAAATCTGAATGATTTTCTAACTGATATTATGTTTCAGCAACTTAATGCATCTATTCATCACGACAGGCTGATTCGAAAGTGACTGGATGAAATTTATCCTAACCGGTGGATAGACAAACATGGTCTCTCAAAATGACTAATTAGATCACCTGATATGACGCCCTTACATTTCATTGAGTGAATTCGTTGAATCTACACAAGATTACGGAACTAAAGTCTATTATATGAGCTTCAGAAACGAAATTACTACAAATACATTTCATAATGTGAGAAATGAATTCATAAACCCACTCCGTTATTGTAAGAAAATGAATTATAAACATATAAAATAATTGAAATGAAGTGTGTTTTGAATAGATTTTCTTTAGAAATTGTATTCATCGTTTGTACGCAGATTTCTGAAACGAATATAAAACTTGCTAATAACTAAAAAACGGCTGATCTGCTTTCCAGAAATCAATAAGTCTTAAGTAGAGAATTCTGATAGCTATGCTATCTCCGTTCAAAAGTTGAAATCTGGCAACCATTCACATTCGAACTGTATAAATTGTTGTGTGGTTCATGTCCAATATTTCACATAGGTCAAACTGAACATTCATTCAAATCACGCATTAAAGAACATAGAAATAGTTTTCAGAATGTAAAAATAAATTCAAAATATGCTAGTTACCTCCTTACCGAGATACATGAGTTCCATTATGAATTCAAAATTTTCCAGTTTGAGAAGAAAAAAATGTAACATATCTATCTGGAAAGTATGGTAATACGTGAATTTAGAAATTCTCAATTTCTACTGAACAATTGAATTGATTTGATATTTCCAATGGTAAATCAAAGATTATATCCGCTATTTTCATGCTTTATTACAGTCGTTTACGAGTTCTCTTTTTGGGCGGTTCTTTTGTAGAGGATTTCTCGTGTGTTCCCAAATTTCATTTCACAATAATATTAATGCTTCTTGCAGACCCACTTCCCAATCTGATTCCGTACTAAAGATTTTGAGACCACCACAGCTGGTTTAGGGACTATATAAGGAGTTAATGATCCGTTTCTGGCACACTACTCTGATATTAAGTTGAAATAAAGGAGATGTATATGAAAAGTATTTTTCTTTTCGCTCCCACAAACTTTTATGAAGTTTGAAAACTACAGATGGAATTGAAAAAATATATTTCACTCTGTTGGGCCTATACTTTTTCTACAACGTTCAAATAATAATAAGTAATTAATCAAAGGTGTCCCAATGTCACAACTTGAATTGTACGCAGCTCCTGTGATCTCGTATTCATATTGAATGCAAAATTAACATTAAATTCCGTTATGTAGTCGAATGTAGATAAGTAGGTTTGTCGCATATTGAATCAATAAACACTTTGGAAAAGCCAATAACAATAGAGTTAAAGTTCATCTGTAATTAACTCAACCCAAAACTATTTTTTTTTCGGTTGTATTTAAATGTAGTGAATTATATTTTTGGAAAATCAATGGGGTTACACGAATAATTAATGGAATTAATTATTTATGGTCCCATTATATGTTGAATGGAAAAAGTATCTATTACATATTGACTTACGTTATTGATGGGAGAAAATAGAAAATGAAAACCAAATTAATTCTAATAACCACGAAGTAGAGTTATCGGTAGCATCAATATCATACTGTTTTTACCTGTTTTTCTGTTATTCGACAAGTTATAAACACATTTGTAACACAGTAGTTTCAGTCGATTTCCTCACAATTTTACTCCGCTGTGATGGTTTGGCTTGGTTAAAATTTAGGAAAAAATAAACTACATTAATGTATAGAGAACGAAATTCTTTGTCGATCAGTACAAAAATGGACAAAACTTTTGAAACAATCAATAGGTTTCCAGGTTTCTCACTATGTAGAATTTTGACTGCCGGTTACGACAAGGGTTATATTTGATAAAAACATATTCTGAGAATTCATTTATATTGAAAACTAATTCTCCCTCAATGTTCGGGTATTATTAACCATCAGATTCACATCCACAAATATTCTGTCTGTTTTAAATCTGTTTTTTCGTTAACCAGCTATCGCACCCCCACGAACTACAACCCTCAGAAGTCGGAACTTGTGCGAGCTAAAGATTAACGGGGTCTTACTTTTCAACGTGTGATTTCTAACACGGTGTCAAAACTATATTGCCTCCCAAAAATCCACAAACCAGGAAAATCACTGCGCCCCATCGTGTCAGCTATTGGATCTCCTTCCTACCAAATATCAAAATGGCTCACTAAGGAATCTGAAGGCTTGCCCATTGCGGAGCCAAGTTTTAGTATCAAAAACTCCTTAGTGTTCATACAACATACAAAAAACATCGTTGTGCAAGAAGGTGAGATTTTGGTTTCCTTTGATATTAGTTATGTATTTCCTAGCGTCTCAATTACACAGACCCTACAATATCTCAGGGAATCACTAGAGAGAAATAATTTTAATCATAACGAAATAATCGTTTCTCTCGCTAATTTGTGTATGAAACAAAACCGTTTCCAGTGAGAAGGTTGCTTTCATGAATAACAGGAGGGAACGGCTGTGGGTAACCTCGTGTCCCCCTACCTGGTAAACCTGTTCATGAGCAGATTCAGAATGGAATCCAAAGAAAAGTCAAAGTATTTTCTTAGGATACGACTGAGGTATGCGAATAATGTTTTTAAGATACTCGATAACAAAAAATCGAATATTGTGGACTTTGTTTCCATTTCAAATAACAGATTTCCATCAATAAAGTTCACGTATGAGTTGGAAAATAAAGGACAACTTCCATTTCTTGACGTTCCAGTAATAAGAAGCAAATATGGGAGGCTAGAATACGATGTATTTGAGAGGGAAAAACAAGCATTTACAGGTATATTCCTGACAGTTCACATCACTGTGGGCAGCACAAACGGTACTTCGTTCCGAAACCACAATTATGCGATAAAGTTATTATTGGTTACAACCCCGGGAAAGTGAGGAACAAATTATTCACAGAGAAGAAAGACGTAACATATTCAGAGGTTTTAAACACAACAATACATTTTAAAACAACTAGATCAGTCAGGCAGCAAGAGTGGCGGAACGCAGCTTGATCAATCCTGGCACACCCGGGCAACATCTTCGGCGTGTTCGTCTGGACTACCTAGAGGTAGAGCTGGAACAGGATGCAATAGAAGCAACGGAAGTAGCAAAAGTGGAAATGTGAGATGTTTTCGTTGTGGTAAGGAGCATTATGCGAACAAATGCTCCGGGTTCTGTTTGTAACAGTCCAGGACATAGATTGAATTTTGTAGTCATCAGATGTAGAAAGTAGAAAATGATGAATCTTCTTTATATAGGGCAAGACCCAGATAAACCAATCATTATTGAGGTTTCTCTGAATGACGTACCTTTGAAATTTGAGTTGGACTCTGGTGCTGCAACTTCAATTTGTCCACTTAGAACAAAAAAAAATTTTTATTTATCGGACACAAACATGACATTGACTAATTTTTTTGAAGACAAAGTTTTCCCTTAGGTTCATTAACTTTGACAGTTACATTCAAATATAAACGAAGATTCATTGAATTTTGCGTTGTGGATACTTGTAATCCTGCCTTGCTAGGTAGAAATTTCACTCACCAATTCATTATGTTTTTTCAGGAAGTGGAATATCTAGAAGGGAAAAGGAGAGGAAGTGAAGTGATTCTTCCACTTAATAGTATAAAGCTGCTTTTTTCTGACATTCGGGGCCGGTTCAATAACTTCGATTTAGAATTAACTTCAAAACCAGATACTATTCCTAAATTCTGTACGTCACGTCCATTACCTTTTGCTTGGGTTATCACTCAAAAAAATGTCTGATAATCAGCTGAAAAATATCGATTTATTGTTGCGAAAATTTCTGTTAACTCATCGAAACACTCCTCACTGTTCATCTGGTGAAACACCAGCAAAACTATTTTTGGAAAAACCTTTGAGAACTCGTTTGGATCTTATCATGCCAAAACAACAAGACGAGCAAATTGTTAAGAGCAATATAGAGTTCATAAACAATATGATGAAAGCGCAAGACTCCAACAAACGATTTTTCAGGGGGAGGCGTAACAATAATTTTATAATTGGACAAATTATTTATGCTAAGGATTACAGAGATTACCTTCGTAATAGAAAAATTTTTAGGTGAAAACTTTAGCCAAATTAGATTTAACCAAATTAGATATTTTAGTGATGATGAGTTTATGTTGAATACTGATTATTTTTTTAATGAAAATGAAGAAAATCCAAATTCAGACTTACATAGCACCGTTCACATAACCGAGGACTCCAATGGAATTCAAAACGGTTAACGATTCATTACGTAATGCGAAATCAAATGAGATGAATATTCATCTGGATACTATAATTCAAGTTCAAACAAATTTTACACTAAATCTCCCAAAAAGAGTTAGAAATGCATCAGATAGATTCAAGTATTAGGTATCTAATAAGTGGGGGAGTGTGTGATGTATTGAAACCATTCATTACCTATTGAAAATATTCTGTCTACAAAATAAATTGCAATGACTGTGATCAAACATACATAGTACAAACTGGTCGCCGCCAAATGGGAAGAATTACGTCTCATAAGAGTGACATCAGATGTAACACACATTTTTGTGCTTTGAGCGAACATTGTAAGGATTCAATCTCAGGGTTTTTTGAAAGGGGTTGCTGATGATCCAATGAGACACAGGGTAGGGTGCGAAACAGTATATTTTCGGTTCGAGGGGGAGACAGTACTTATTTGGTTGTTGACTTACTTCTAAAATAATTACAAATGTTTCAATAAAATTGTTAAAAGTAGTTAATGAAAACTTCACACAAGTGTTACATCATTTATAGTAATAAAAATCATTACCCACCTGAAATAATTACAAACACGGGACTCGAGGGTGAATCTTGTCTTTAAGGACCACAGTAAGGTAATTTAGAACGAAGTTCACTTTAAAAAGTAGGCAAGAAAAATCTTTGAACAATCGAGCAAATATGGCGCATCAAAAACGTTTTCACTCAGGTCTCTAGAGACAAAATAGAATATTTCTTGACAGTCGTTCATAAAAAACCCGAGACTGGAAATACTTTTTGCAGATGCAGAAAACCCGTCAAAATGAAATATTGGTTGCCTATCCCGGAGGGCGTGAGCATGGACGTAGAAAAATAAATGGACTCTGCAAACCAATACCTTCAACACAGAATGTTTTGAAGCTGCTCGGTTCGGTGGCGAGCAGGTTACGGGGAAGGAGGAATCTTGCGATAGATTGTGACATACCCTCCAACGACAGTGGCGCACGCAATAAATTCAATACGGGCAATGTAAACGAAAATATGCAAAATGTTATATACTTATGAAAACTTCAGAGATCTATTCATCAATTATTGTTAGAGATTATAGATA
>WOGO01008609.1:0-10566 GCA_015342085.1 Leptinotarsa defecta
AACTTCGTGTGACGTAGAGGTCATTTCAAGGTTGAAAGTGGTGGGGGGAGGTTCTGAAATCGGCTTAAACTAACTACTTTTATATACCTTCGTGATATAGATATCAAATAAAAGTGTTGATGTGTAAAAAAAATCAGGATGGGGGAAAACAAGAGAGCCTGTGTAGATAAACAAGAATGTAATTTCAACATAAGTAATTCCAAAAAAAAAAGAAATGTTTTTTTGAAGTGATAACTTCTTATGGGAGGGTAAACCGATCACTTTTGTGGGGCGTCCGGGACGAACACGTTTTTATAAAGAAATAAGTAAATATTTTGATAAGCTTTCATATCGTATAAATTGTATAATGGGCTTGATTGACTCCATTGTTCAATTTCTTTATTTCAGAACATGTAAATAAAAGATTGTTTTTGATTTTTTTTACTACTATGTATGGAGAAAAGATGATATATCATTCATTTGCTTCGACAAAATAACATATTATTTGATGAAAGCATGGTTGAAAAATACTATAGTATGTTCAAATAAAGCTCGTTTCAGGGAATATGGTGGAAAGAATATTAAAATAATTGTGCACGAACTGGTTTGGCAATAATGTAAATTTTTATCAATGTCTAATAGAAAGCTATAAAAATTTACATGATTTCCAAACCAGTAATAATTCTGGTTTTTCATTAATATAATTGATAGCATTTTAAGTATTTTTTGAACAAAATTCCAACCTCCCTATGGCAGGGTTTTACTTTCATTTAACAACACCTCTTCACTTCTTTTCCTCAAAACTAATAAGGGAGTTGTCAATTTATTAATATTAAATTGGAATTGATTTTGGGTTTTCCCATTGACTTACTTATATAATAGCAGGTATCTCTGGTCACACTTGCACCATAACAGTTATCCTTTGTTCCATAGTTTCATCATAGACTGAATCACATGACAACTGTCATTATCAATTGTTTGTTGTCTCTCTCTCTCAGTTCTTCAACCACATGGCTTTTACCGGTAATCCATAATTTTGAAACAAATAACGATTTTTAGTGAATGTTAATTCAATAATCTTTATATCCAGTGGGGAGTCAACCTCTTTTAATGTAGTAACTTGTTTTATTGTATTGACATGTTTCAATTGTTTAAATGTAACATTCTTTTCGACACGGCCATTCTCACTAACAGTAAGGTGAAACCTTTCTTAATAATTTTTATATTGTACTAGCATCATACAAATTTTGTAGCTTTTCCTTGAATATGATAATATATGTTGAAAAAGAGGGGTCCAAGGTGGGAAACTTGAAGTACGCCTGCAGTGGCAATGAACGGATTGAAATGGTGATCGTTATCCTTCACTATTTGATTTCTTTTGTAGATATATTTAAAGTGAACCAACGAATCATGTCCCTATGCACACCGATGGGAGCCAGTTCCAACAAAAGTAAATTATGATTTATTACATCAAAAGTCTTTCTGAAATGTGTGTACAAAGAGTTATACCTGGGTCTGCGTTTGATATGTGATCTGTGCACAAGAGCAAATTGGATTCAACCGATCCCTCAGTAAAGAACCCTATATGATATATCTTTGCAACGACTCACTAGGTTTACTGTATACAAAGTGTTCAAAAACTTTGATTAAAATCATTTTCAATGCACTGACCTCTTACTTGTTGATAATCAATAACATTGTTCACAATAATAAATACAAATATTAACAATATAAAAGCATTGTGAATTAGTGTAAGTACCAGCTCAACTGAAAAAACTATTGTATTAAAATTAAAGTCTATATTGTGAAGATTTTTAATTATTATCAGGAATAGTTTAATAAAATTATTAATTTCCTGAAATGGGCACTAGTTGAATAATGAAGTTCTTATTTCCATTACTAAGGATTAGTACAATATGAGCTTCCTTCCACTTCAAAAAGTGCATTCTTAGAAAGACCTTTTCATCTGTTTAAATCAAAAGTATTTTTCTGTTGAAGAGCAGTTGTTCCTTTACTAATAACAACCCTCAGAAGTCAACACTTGAGTGTGTTTAGGGTTAACGAGGTTTTACATTTTAACGTAGAGCAATGGGTAGAACAAACCACTCATGTCAACCCAACCAACTATCGTCCAGTATTCTTCATAATGAATATTGTTATTGATGAATTTTTTCCTTTTTCAAACGGTACTTGTTAAAGTTTGTAGAATACCTTTCCAGATAGTTCAAAATAACTTTGTTTTTCAGTTTTTTATAAATAAGCATGAATAGGTAGTATAAAGACCGAAACCTCTGGTATAAAATCGTTCCAATACGAAAACTGCTCCGTATATAAAAAAATGTCAAATTTACACGTTATTCAAGAATACCATCAAAATTTTGCATACCTCAATTTTTTCAGAGGGTTTATCAAATACATTTCTTGTTACATGAATAGTTTCCCCCTACATGTGTTTAAACTCACGCCACTGAAGTAGATTCTATAAAAACATATAGGTATCTAAGAACACTTTGCGATACTCAGTTCAATTTCTTGCTCTCATTACAGTCTGTTATTGTCAGTGATTAAATAGTAGTTGGTCTAATATAGACGGTAATGATTATTTTCCTTATTTCATCGAAGTTATTTCGAAAGCTGCATGATCCGTCGAGGAAAAAAAATGTTTCGAGATGATGGTAACATGTCCAAGGACATTAACAAAGTAGATGAACTTGAGGAAGAAATGAAGTCATTATATCTGGAGAGTTACGAATACATTTCGTACCAAGAAAATTGAATCCGAGCCAATATTAAAAGTTATTTGACTTGTCTAAGTGATGCACTGTTTGGAACCTTTGGTGTAGGAATGAATATTACTAGAGTTTAATCCCAACACCAAACCGTTATTTTTACATCTCGACACGTGTTTTGATCACCAAGTGATCATCTTCAAGAGGATGATCAAACTGATCATCTTCAAGAGGAAGATCAAACTCATCTTCCTCTCAAGTGATCATCTTCAAGAGGAAGATCATTTTGATCTTCCTCTTGAATAGGATCACTTGGTGATTGAAACACGTGTCGAGGTGTTAAAATAACGGTTTGGTGACTTGTCTAACTCAAAAAACAATGATAATAATGTTGAATCATGAAATCGAAAGTGCTACATGATTTTTTCCAACCGTTGTACATTTTGTAGGCCTCTAACCTAAACAACTTGCAAGAAACTGAATATACCAGATTTCTTAATGCTGTCAACAACAATCATGAAAAAATGTAAATTTTCTTGTTGAATAATTTGCAAATACTGCTGTACAATCCTCAATGATGAAAATTCCCTTGATTGGACATATCTTAAAATAAGTAACTATCATTAAATCTTCTGGCTATCGTTCATTTACTATTGCATTTAAAAAATGCAACAATGCACAACAGTTTTGTAGGTAACTCAACTTGCCCTACAGAAGAAGTATTTTTCAGAAGATTGCTCGGTTTTAGCTTAGAAGAAAATACATTTATTTGGGAGATAAATTAATTTTTTATGCAAAAGGAATCGAAACATTTGGTGCCTTAGGCCACCAAGCATTGGACTTCACTCAGAAAATCGGCCTTAGGATCTCCTAAAAGACGAATGACCCCAGAGATACCTACCTCTTTTTTAATTAAAAAAATTAGAATTCTGACTCAGAAAGGCTTCATATTTAGGTACAATTCCTCAATCACAAACACTATTATCCATGTCTCCCAAGAAGAAAACATATCAGCATCTACCCATGATGGTACGGCCAACCATATCCTATCCTCATCCCCAATCCAGCATTATCTGTCATAAATCTCTTTCTCCGATGCCGCTATCTAATTCTCATGTTTTTATGTAACGCAACGAATATGTACAGATAGTGCAAGAACTGGAGTTATGCAGTGTGGTAGAAGACTCGCAGCAAAACGGCCAAGCTTTGACAGAAGACAAAGTGGAAACTCTAAATGTGACTGAGTTTAGTCCTCTGGCTGAGCCCTCACAGTCCCCAGTTTCAAGCAGTTCAGCTTCTAATTTCTCATCCCACCGATCCGTGATTACTCAGAAGAAGGTAGCAGTGGTGAACTAAGTATCAACAGTTACAACGTTAGATCGGTGATATATTCTTCAGTCAGAACTATTGGGTTTAATGGGTTGAAAAATATTGCAATCACCGGTTTCATGAACAGTGAAATCCAATGTTTATCAAGTACGAAATGGTTGCTGGAATATTTGAAAAAGTATACATACATGGAAGATATCAATACTAGTATTCCTAATATGAAAGGTGTTTTAATCAAAGCGTTCGCAGAAGTTATCAAGGAATTGTGACAGAGTAATTAGGACAGTCTACTCTAAAAGTCAGTTTCAAAGATTTGCCCCTCGATTCATGGGTTCTGCTGATCAAGACGCCCAGGAATTTCTTCGATATCTTTTAGAAGGTTAACATGAGGATCTTAACAAAATTACTGCAATGCACACACTGTGTACACTCATCAGTAACCTTCGATCCCTTCTGGGATTTGTCTCTCCCCGTACCAAAAAAAACTGGTCAATTGAGTATGCCACATTGCTTGTATTCCTTCACAAGAGAGGAAACTCTGGATGGAGAAGAAAAACCAACGTGGTTTTTCTTCTCCAGGTACAAGGAAAGAAGAAAATGTACAAAGCCCCTATCAATCTATAAGTTTCCCCGCATTTTAGTAATTCATTCAAAAGATTCTCTCCAACGAAAAGATTCAGAGGCAAATTTAATGTTTCCATTGACTTTCCTTCAGATTGATTAGATATGAGCAATTATGCAGAAGGCAATGTGGCTCCTAGTCGTTATAATCTATATGCACTTTGTAATCACAATGGAACTACTTACAACGGGCATTACACAGCATATTGCAGACACTGGTATAGTGGAACGAGGCATGAATACACGGATTTACAAGTGTCCCCAATTTCATCAAAATTGATTGTGAGTGATGAGGCATATGTCCTCTTCTTCCTTTTAAAAATAAAAACTCAAATATGTGAATTGATTTGTATGTATGTATGTATTTAAATAGTTCTTAATAAAAGTCCCCAAATATAACTAAAAAAATTCAAAAATAACTGCAGACCGACTATCACTATCACTGATATCGAAAATCAAGATGAAGGTGCAAATCAACATATCCTCATATACTTGGAAATGCTTGAACATGTTAAGCGATCACGAATCTGATTTTGTTCTTACCTTTTTAAATTGAATAAAAATCGTTTATCTCGTTTTCAACACTCGTTTTTAACTTGATTTTGACTAACTTTAAAAGAACAGATTTATTTTAAACTCTGTACATTTATCAGGAATCGGTAATAATACAATAATTTCATGAGTTTATCTCATAATCCTGATTAGGATCGCCAGGATTGAATAATTTCCTAACACAATATCTGTGTTAGAGCAATTGAGACAACCGCATGCGTATATATTTTACATTAAACCAAATGGGCTTGAAATAGCAAGCCAAACTAAAAAGTGAAAAATGAATAATAGTTTAAAAAAATGGAAGAAAACACGCTTCAATAGCAACACAAACTAAAAATAAAAATAATTCGAAACTAGTTTAAGATTATGTTCAACATCGACAATAAGTCGTATTGCTTGATGTAGCTAATGACTTTCAATAAGTATGAAATCAGAATAAATCTATTTACAAAAAAATATTTTAGTTGTAAAAAAGCATGGGGTGCTAAATATCCATCGTTGTAAATACTTGGTTGGGATCTGTTTGCCACATTAGCACCTCACGTTTTTTTACAACAAAATCAATTTTATAGTAAATAGATTTATTTTAATTTCAATCTCATCAAAGATCATTAGTTATATCAAGTCTCAATATCGATGTGGGACACAATATTAAATTGGTTTAGAATTATTTTTGATTTTTTAGTTTGTGTTGCTATTAAAGCGTGTTTTTTTCAGTTTTTTAAATTTGATATCCTAATTGAGATGTGAAATGGAAAAATTTAGTGCTGGGAGAACCAGTTATCAGTTGTTTCTAAGAAGATACGAATGGATTTTGAACATGTCTTCTACAGAACTACATGCAAATATTCTCATAAATTGAACCCAGAGTCAGTGGTCTTATATAAAAAATATTCACAATTCATTTCATTTCATCTAGTTTTGGATCATGAATGGAAATTATTTTTTATGAAATGAAGAATACAAATTAGTCATAACCATTCTTCAAATTAAATGTTTATTGTGGAATTCAACTAACCCTTCTAATATGTTCTGTACTCATCAAATGAAAATGTGATACACATAAGTTCGGGGCGTTCTATAGCTTCCAAATATATTAGCATATCATTTTTATATTATTTTGTGTTATATACTCATTCAGTACATAAAAAAAATTTGATTTTGTGTTGTATAATATTTTCTCAGTTCATAAGCATAATAGGTACATATACTCATACATTATTGAGATTTACTAATGATGTATAAAGTTGTTTCAAAATTTTTGTCTGTTTTTATGTGTGTATTTGAACTGTAATATCTCAGTGAATACTCATTCATTTCAATCGAAATAAGCGCCATTTGAATCAGTGCATAAAAATTGTGTGCTTAGAATTCGATGAAGTCGGCGAAGGCCGTTTTTCCTGGTTCTGATTGAAGAAGTTGCTACCAGTGGGAAAGTTATCGAAAAGCTTGAGAAAACTTATTGAGATATGGAACTGAAAAAAACACATATCACTAAAACGGACAAAACCAACATTTTACCATATATAATGAAACCGCTGTACCTACTCTCAGAAAGTTATGTCTATGAAACTTCAAGGCCATTGAAATTGCATAAGAATGAATATCAAGATTACACCAGAAATATGAAATTCATACGATCAAAATAATTGTCAGAACATGTATTGCAATCCGACGGTGACCAGGGCTGACTCTCAATTCCTTTAGTTTCTGGACGTCACACTTGACGAACGGATCCAAAAGGGATCGTTTTGGTTGCGCAAAAGCAAGGAAGAACAGATCTCGAAACGTGACAATTTCCGAGCTCTTTAAACATTCCAATGCGTTTTAAATCATCGCCATCCCAAGCACCGTTTGTGATGGGTCAGTGTCCACCAGGGTCCTCAAATCCTCGTCCTAGATTACTGTAAGTCGACCACTTCGGAGGTTGAAATTTCAGGAACGAAATTTCGAAAAGTAACTTCGAAGTGCGTTCTTCAACACCATCATTGCTAAATGCCTGGATACTTTTTTAGAACTGTATGGGAAACGCTTTTGTTAAATTTGAATTAGTATTGAAAAATTGACCGAAAATTGCTTAACGGCATCATATAGTAACATGCTGAGAAAAGGCAAAACATTTTTATTTGGAAAATAATGAACATCATCAATGTATAAAGTATAAAATTCTCTATCGATCAGTATATACTACGACTCAGTAGAATGAATATTTATTGCGATATGGAGTTACAAAAACACATTAAAACAGATGAATCCTAAGTTTCACGGAATATTTTGAAAATCAAAAATTGTTATTGATTTACCTATTGTATGTACGTTCATAATCGAAGGCAACACTTATGGAGGGTATCTTAAATTATCAAATATCAAAAGTGACGTTCATACATCATAAATTGTTTCTACGATAATTTGATACTGCAAGTAATTGTTCAGCACCATTTTGATTCATTTACAGACGTAAAAACATCATATGACCAATATTATGAAAAAACAATGTACACCCGACTCTAAATCTATCATGCATTATTCATATTTCTATCTGAAAGATTCAATTTCCTAATATATCATAAAAGATAGTTTTCATTGTGGTAAAGTGATTTTCAACTGGTGCGACTGAATTGTACATTATGAATGAAACAGTAATCATTCAAGTACAGCATCAATTATTCATTTCAACAACATTAAATTCGCACTAAGCGTTTTGAATTTTCATTCTCGTCGTACCTCACGCATACTAAACTGCTGAGAACCATCGCAGATACAGAATAAAGTAGCATAGTTGGTATCGTTCTCAAATAATCAGCTAATTACGACAATAGCTACCATTTATTTTCATGAAACAAAACGGAAGATTCACCGAAACTGATTAAATGATTCGTATTCGAGCTGAAGAACCAAGAGATTGTATCAGTTCGAATTCTACTTAATGGGTTTAGAATGTATTAAAACAACCCGAAGACTAAATCACGACGCTGAATCTCATGTTTATTGTGGTTACCAAACAGATGTAAACTGCAGCAAAAAACAAAAATATGAATACTGTATCTCAGGCGAGCGTGTTGAAATTTTGAACAGAGAGAGAGAGAGAGAGAGAGTAAATGGAGTAAGCGAATGAAAAAAATCATAAAAGGTAATTATTCAACTGGTTCATTCGTCCTTCGCTATATTTTTCTATATCTCAAAATGGGGATGATTTGCTTGAGAGAAAAAAATATAGCTGGAACATCATTTGGTGATGGAAAACTTCTTGACCTGAGGTTGGTTAACAGTTCTGAACATTTTAAGTCTTCACTGTGGTAACACCCGTTACGAAAACCCAATTGAATGTTGAGTCACTCCATAAGCTGAACTGATAGTAGGAATGAGAACCGTCTGAAATATTTGTAAAGACGAGAACAAGATTAAATTTATAAATAATCAGATATCACATCCGTTTTAACTAACCAGGTTGGTATAATCTGTAGATAATCTATTTTTTTTTAAGAAAAAAAACCCAAGTACTACAGAAAAATCCTTAGGGTGCTCAAAGAGCGGTGCCTGTGCGAAAGTAGCGATTTACATTGGATTTGAATCGCTGGAGATTAAATTCGTTTGGAAAAACGTTCTCAGGAAGTTTGTTCCACAAAAACGCAGTTCTCCAAATGAAAAAGTTATTGAACAGTGAAGTTCGAGGTGTACTGAGTTGAACCTCAGAACGATGAGCAGCCACACTCCGTCGCCTTTTAGTACTGCTCTTCCTTGAATCTAATGTGCCAAGTCACTTCAAAACTTCCCGTGAAAGTATCAATATAAGAGAGACAAATCTCCAACCTGTCTTCTACGTTCCAGACTATCAAGGTTGCTAGTGATGTTCGCATCTCCAATCAGACGGAACGCACTTTTCTGGATGACATCTAGTGGCTTCAGGGTATGCTTAGGAGCGGAACTCCACACATGAGATCAATGTTTCAAAGAAAGTTGTGTCTGAGCTTTATAAAGCATCAAAAGTTGCTAAGGTGTTAACAGTTTTCTGGAACAGTGTTTCAAGCTTTTGAGAAGCAGCCTTGGCAATTACAGCGACATGATTGTGCCGAAACATACTGGTGTCCATTTTAACATCCAACAAATTTATCGACGCAGAAAGCGGAATTGACGGTCCTGACATTATCATATTCGGTTCAGAGACATTTATCTCTTTGGAGAAAACCTATGCCTGTATTCTTGTAGCATTGAATTAAACCTGGTTACTTTCACCCCAATTCGAAATCAATTCTAAATCCTCATTAAGATATGCAACCTTCTGCAGCCGGTGGAGATGTGCATCCGCAGTCGCTGTCCCAGAATCCAAATGAAATGACGAGGCGAGTGTGCTGTCGTCAGCAAAGCAATATATTGAATTCTTGTTTTTTTCTAATAAGTCGTTGATATACAATAAAAAGAGGGTTGGAGACAATATGGATCCCTAGGGAACACCAGCGTTCATGGTAGAAGTATTCCAGAGAAATCCATTGACGGTCACTTGCGGGGAACTTTCTTTCAGGAAGCTGGAGAGCCATACACAAAAATGATCCGACAAGCCATATCATCAAAATTTGACCAGTAAACCCTCATGCCACACACGGTCAAATGCCTTAGAAATATCAAGCGTAACAACTCTTGACTCTCCATGTTCCTTGATGTCGTTATTCCAAATATAGGTGACATAAGATAGAAGGTCGCCTGTTGATCTTTGTTTCCGAAAGCCATATTGATGATCGCTCAAGATGTTGGAGCCTTCCAAATATTTAAGGATATGGTGGTTTACGACTTTCTCCATGATTTTTGATATTACTGATAGCAAGCGACTGGTATATAGTTATTTGGAAGATTTTTCTTGTCCTTTCTGAGAATAGGCTGAATGCGAAAAATCTTCCAACAAGAAGGAAGCACTCCTTTCTTATAAAACAGGTTGAAAAGTTTGCAAAATACTGGTGCGAGTTTATTTGCGCACTTTTTCAGTACGATGTGCAGTTAGCTTTCGCATTGCAGGTGAAGCGCACACTACCGCTGACAATTCAGTAAAATCATATGTGTTTGACATAAAAAAATGTATACTCGATGAAAAAGCTACGTCAAACAAGAACTACAAGTCTACAAAAAACACGATTCGTCTTGCAAATGGATGAGTCGACTGATATCGCTGGTTTGGCTATATCATGAGATATTCATTTGAAGCTTGTTTTGAAGAAGACAAGCTTATGTATTCACCGCTGTCGTAAATATTTGGACAGATGTGACCAAGCGATGACGGCTAAAACAGCAGGAGTACTGTCACGAATAAAAAATAAAGCGCCTAATTGTAGTTCCAGCCATTGTATCCTGGATAGACAAACAC
>WOGO01008610.1:0-10566 GCA_015342085.1 Leptinotarsa defecta
AAGCAAATGCGCCACTGGAATCAATGAAGTCCCCCGAAGCGCCAATTAATTTTTATTGTTGTATTTATTTTATTTTTATTGTTGTTTTAACACATTGTAATAATTTTATAAATATATACTATTGAACGGATAGTCGATATGATAATAGCTTTTGTTCCCTGGAATTTTATCTTACATGCCACCAAATTCAGGGCGTCGTACATCAGCTGCAGAAAATAATTCTGTTTGTAACGAACGTATTGTTTCTTGGTGCCGATATTTCTGAAGAAAAAACAATTGAAACCCTATATTGGTTCGACCCTCTATATTTTTTATTTGAACCATTTCATAGAATATGTAATTCACTTTTCAACGATATAACACAAGTGACCATTTGCTTTAAAAATTACGCCGTACGAGCTTTGTACGGGGTACTTTTCATATTAGTGTCAAAATTATTCTATATGCGGCTGTATAAGTTCTGCCAAAAAGTAGTTGGAACTTTGTTTTGTTGAACTCGGTTTGACATTCTACTACATGGAGTACGATATTCAAACAAAGTTGTGATTTAAGTGAGGTTAAACTGAGCCTGGACATAAACACCAGCTTTAGAGCAATGCCCGTAACATATAGAAAATGTGTCATAGTCTCTATATCTCTGGAGTACAGAATTGATAAAGTTGATACCCAAAGTGTTCAATGAGAATTTTGGGTTTGTCAATAAGCTCGGCCAACTTGTCAGTTTATGGTAGATAGCTGTCTGTAGATGCTACTTAGGCTCCATTAATGGTCCTTTCTCCATTTTTACGAAACACCGTAACTGCTTGAGAATAATACTATAGATGGAACATGGTAGGTACCAATTTTCAGAATAATAATACATTGTAGAAAAAATAATTTACTGATTCACTGTGAGTTACTTCTCAAGAATAATCACATAAAAATCTCATAAAACCCACCAGTACCCGTGGTACTTCTTAAAAAATCTATCCGACCCATCAAACACGAACATCTGAACTAAAAATGGTGAACAGCCTCTTTTGGAACAAAACCGCTAATTGAGTCTCGATGCCGACTGGGGAGCTCCCTTGTTGGAATGTGAGCACTATCTCCAAACTCCACCACTGGGGAGCGCCGAAACAGCCGCTAGAAATGGACGGTCTATTCATTCCGAAACGATATTCGACTTTTTCACAGAAAAAATCGTTCGATTCATCTCACTACCGATAAAATGAAAAATTGTTTCGATTTTCATTCACTTAATACGAAAATATCACAGATTCATCGTCTTCGTTTACTCGGTGCTGCGCAGTACGTCGACAGTTCTTCTTTCGAACAGGATTTTTCACAACACTCGTTGAACACTCCGCGGGAGTTCCGCTTCCGTCGCCTGTGGGTGCCCCCCATGAAGTTTGTAGCCTCCGATTTGGACTGGAAGGGGTAAGTGGAGTCTCCAGAAGGCATGTCGGACATGTAACCTGTCGTGTCCCACGACACTCTTCGGGGATCTGGAATAATAATAATAATGAAATAATACCTTCATTGAAGATGTATATTGCAAAATAGCTTAGATCATTTTGTGCATATTTTCAATTTTGCCGCTTCCAATGAATCTACTGAGTGGAATCCTTGCGGTAAAAGAATTAACGATGAATAATTTATATTAAGTGTCATGTACCCAGAGGTTGGTATGTATGAGCCACAAGGCGACATTTACCGACGTCTTCCCAAACACACGGTGTACTGTGAACTGGAATGATATGATGACTATGTTAGTAGTTGGAATGAGTTGTTTGTAATGTATATGAGTATCGATTTGGGACAAAAATATACAAAATACAATAAATAGCTTGGAAAATATGTGTTCTTCAATATCTCTCAACTAAGCTGATATAAAAAGTATTCAAAATCACGTGTTTGACATCAAACTGTTAATCAGAAAGTAATCTATCATCCTTATTAGGAATCACACGTTAAAAGGTAAGATTTTGTTACTCCTCAGCTCGCACAAGTTTAGACTTTTGAGAGTCGTAGGGGGGCGACAGCTGTTACTACAGTTTATTTCGAAAATTATTGCTTTCGTCCTTTTTTGAAAGATTCCCACCTTTCTTTGGATAAAAAATGAGAAGTAGAAACCCGAAACCTTTCTTTCCCAACTCGACTTACAATTATTTTTCTTGTGCAAGGTGTTATAGTTTCCTTTGCAGATGGTGGAGAGCGCCTGCGCAAGATATCCACCACAATATGTCCTGGGTTCTTGTCGTGTTATTTCCCGTTGCAATTCGCCTAGTTTAGAGTTCGTAGTCTCGATGACAAGGATGAAGATGAGGACACTAAATCTGAGTTCCATCTAAAAAAAAAAAAAGAAAATATGATTCCGGTAACAACGACTTTGCAGAATTCAATATTCACGCAGAAAATGTTTTGGAGAACATTACTGTTTTTGAATAGATACTCGGGATGTTCGTTGATATATCTCGACTTGATTGAAACTCTATGGCCTGGATGTTGCATTAAAAAAAATGAAATTAATTGAAAAATGTTTTTGAAATTCTCAATAATTGAAATTCTTGTTATTATCAATGAGTGGTAAGTATGATAATGATTTGCGAAACATTGAATATATTGCGTGTATTTGAGTAATATTTCATAATTCACCCTTTAGGGAAATTTGAAACAAATAGAAAAGTACAAATGGAAAACTTTTTGTTGCTGCTAGTCAGAAAAGTTTCAATTATTAATTCCAAATTATAATTGAACAAATATAGAAGTGTTTCCCATCATAGGGAAGGATGAACATTTGTCTTCAACTTTTTTAGTAAAGAGTTAGGTGCGCTAGTGTTACAGCACAGTTGCTCAATAACAAAAATCCGGATGAGCATGTTAACCGACACCTGTTTCAATCATCAAGTGATCATCTTCAAGAGGAAGATTAAACTGAGTTTGATCTTTCTCTTGAATAAGTAATATTCAACATATCTAAGATAGGACAGATGCAAAGTTCATCGTATGCACAAATTGAATGAAGTTGACGTTGACAGACGTTGGAAATGTTTGCGAGTTGTTTAGTGAACGAATGATGAATAAACTTGAACTGACAGTTGTGACTGATTGTCACTGACAGTTGTGACTGATTGTCACAACTGTAAGGATTGACCCACGAAGTTGACACCTACAGTTCTGAGAAGCTAAACGTGTAAGTTGAAATTAAGAGTGGCTCTGTGTTTGTTCTTCTACCTTTTCTAGCAAAAAATCCTAGTTACAATTGTTAACAAGGCACTGTTAATCCGTTATTGATAAGGGTGCTCAAATATAGTGACTGTTTCAAAGAGAATAAATTAACTTTTCAACAAGATGGGGCACCTCCTCATCTATACGGATAGATCAAATTAGTTCTAAACAATTATAATAGTAATGAGAACGATTACCTTAGAGATGATTTATAAAATAGTCATCTTAATGACTTTAGTTACAGGATACCAAATATAAATTTTTTCATGGTCGAGATTGTTTATTATGTGTTTATGACCGTCGTGTGAAAGATAGATGTTTATTGTGTTACACAGGGTGTTATTGTGGTGAACAATTATGAGGACATGTCCAGGAGCTAATTCTATAGAAAAAAGTCCATATAAACGTATGCACGAAAATGCATTTTCAAGTTAGAGGATGCTGAACTTTCATGAAAAATTATTTTTCTGTATGCATTTTCCGGTCAATAATGTTGGCTAAAATGTTTCCCGAGTACTAGATTCTTTAATTTGTTTTTAACCAAGGCCAAATCTCACCAAAATAGAATAAATGATAATTACACTGTTTACCAAAAAAAAACAATTTTTCAGAAAAGTGGTTGTGCATCCTCTGTACCTTGGAAACAATGCATTTCTAGACCCATATGTATGTGACCTTTACTAATAAAATTTGCCCTGATCACGCCCTTACACATTTTTTTCTGGGTAAAATAAATATATTGACGTCGTTGAGCAATTTTCGGCCAATTTTTCTCTACGAATTCAAATTGAACCAAAGCGGTGCCGAAACATCCCGAAAAATCAACCAGTCATTTGGTAATAATAGTGTTAATGAACGCACTGTTCGACAGTATTCCAGGACGAGGATTTGAGGACTGGGATTAGAGACTGACCCATCACAGACGGTGTGTGGGATGGCGGAAGAACTGGGCATCAGCTACCATGCTGTTTTTGATGGGTTTTAACATATGGTCAAAACTATTGATGATATTACTGACCAAGAACTTCAAATGATCCTTAGGATCTGTGTAAGATCCTCAATAAAAGTTCTACAGTACTTTATGGGATATCATATGTGAGAATAAAATGACCATAGGATTGATATGACAAGAAACGTATTTCATGTTTTTGACATGTCCAGAATATCCTTGGGCTTGTAAAATCGGATTCCTGATATATCCCAAATGATCCGCGCTTCGTCCTAGTGAAATTGACAGAACGTCCTGGGGAAGGCCTAAGAAGTCGGTGATACGTTTGTGGTATCCACTGACATCGTAAGGATTATTTGACGTTGTCCCTAAAATTGGTCCTAAACTGATCATCAGGGTTCATGAGTTGAGTTCCATAAATAAATTCGGCTCGGAAAAGTAATGGAAACTTCAAACTACATGCTTCAGACGTTTTTTGTTATCGGCCCGATATTGGATTACCAAAACAACTAATTAATTAACGATTATCTATGATGACATAGCCTACAAATATTCTGCTTGGGTCATCACAACATGTTGATATTTCTGTTCTCTGATATCGTCCTGAGTTCATTCGACGTATTAGTTCGGTTCAACTAGATTTTTGATCTCGTATAGCGACAGCGATATGCTTCAGTGGGGCCGACAATACGGGATTTTTGGATTAGAACATCTTTCTCTCATCGGAAAAGCCAAGATTTTATAAATCTACGACTCACAATAATTATCATGTGAAAATAGATATTTCAGTGAATTTCATTAGTTCGGACTTCCATTCCAACATCGAAATAAAATACGTGCAAAAAATTGAACAATTAAACAAAAAAATATATAAAAATTGAAAGATTTCAAGCCAAGTTACTTCCCGACGTTTCGATTGTTAGTATCCACAATCGTCTTCGGGTGATAACTGAACTAATTTCTTCGAGAGACGACTATTTATGGGTCATTCGAGTGCTTTCACATATCACCTCTTCCCTTTCTCCGCTTCACTGGCGGGAGTTGGCCTTTTCTGCTCGATTATTTGATTCCATATGTTGCGTATCTCTACGCTAACTTGGCTGAAAAGGTTGTTGGACAATTTATATGCGGTTCCTTTGAATTTTCTTCTCAACCAGTGTACCTCCTTGTGCAAGTCCGAACTAGTGAAATTCAGCATAAAAAATTGTCAATTGTTAATTGTATGTGGAACATTAGACAAAAGCATTGCAAATTTGGGGTTAAAATTTATATTTACTCACTGTCGAAACAACTATTCGTATATTATAATGTAATTAAAACCGTAGAGGATTTTCGAAATCAACACGTAGATAATGTAAACTGTCAAATGTACGTCATCATATGCCAATAAAATTTCTTTTTGATTGAACACCAACATTACTGTGGAAAACCAGATCCAAACACAACGCATTTATGATTCAACACCAGACAGCTCTGTTTCGATCCACCGTAGGTCTCATCAGTGGTGCTAGTCTGAACCACAAATGCGCTGCTGGACTCAATCATCTTTAAAGAACAAGCCATGTTTGGGATCGATAGAGAACTCAATTGGGATCGATAGAGAACTCAATCCTCAATGTTTTTCTAGAGTTTTTTTAATGAATAATAATATACCTTCCGTTATACCAACTGAAATTACAATAAAGTATTTCAATTTTCCCAGTAGATTATTTCTGGCAACATAAACTCTTGATTTGAAAAAAATTCAATAACAAAAAATTCAATTCGTTTATTCTGCTCCCAGTGATTTTTTCTAATATGTGCAGCTAATCAAATATAAAAAGAACTTTCAAAATTTTAATATTGTGGTACCCACGGTGAGAGCGATCAGTTCTGACATTATTTTGCAAGTACCTATCTAACAAATGACAATAGTTGAAATTCAAAGTGTTTGATTCACGTGATTGCATTATTTTTGATGGAGATTGTACTTCATTGAATGCTGTGAAACCAATATGAGAATAGTTTCCATCCTCTTTCGTCCTAATGCGTATTCTGAATCCGATGTTACTCCATCGCTGATATTTGAATTATAGATTGGAACACATGCTTCTGTCAGGTGGCCTGCAAGATCACCCGACTTAACCCCTTTAGACCTCTTTAAGGTGCTCGCGGGTATCGGAGAAGTTGCAATAAAACAACATTTGGCGTTTAAGTGGACTGTTATTTTTACTGAATACACACTGGATACACTAACTAACAATAACAGTTCATATAAACGCCAAATGTTGTTTTACTGTTTCATAGCAACTTCCCCGTTGTTGCAGAAATCTCCTGTCACCTCAAAAAGGGTCTCGAAAGAAGAAAAAGTCACTGTTTTAATTATAATATTATACATTTTCACACGAATTATCTTTTAAAAGTAGATTTAAAAGATTTAAAAACGAATGAACTCTGCCTCATATGTGATCAAGACCTCTATCGGAATTCTGCAGAAAAAAGTATTTATTATGTCACTTCTTCAAAAAAAACGGACCTGGAATACTATCAAAACTGAAAAGTTTAATGTAGGTTGAGTCGTATCTTAAATGGTGCCCTTTACAAGATATGTAGATCATACGCAGAAGTTTTCATTATATTTATTTTCATTTTTCCTTTCTTTAAAAGTTTTTTATAATGGAGAAGTCAAAAAGCCTTCTTTCCAAAAAACTTATTCCTCTTAAAAGTATTTCCTTTTCAATTTCAATGAAATTCATATGTCTGAGATTGAATTAACTAACCGTATGAATGTGTATACGTACTGACCAGATTTGTTTCTGTCGGTAATATAAAACTGTAATGTTGTGAAAATAATTAGTGTCTTGAAATGTTAACAAAAACGCTACCTACTGATGATGTGATAAGAGAAGTGTCTTGTCTCGAAACATCGAAGTACACCATTGAGGATGATAGTGTCTCAAGTGACATCCTATATCAATACTCTTTTATATATCACTTTATGCAGCGTTCCTATGAATAATATCTGTTTCAATTTCCAAACTGAATGGGAAAAGTGATTTTGGTGGACCTCCTCCTTTCGTGTAATTCAATGTTTATGTGGAATTAGTTGCTTCTTGCAGTTTGCATCTGAAACAAACTTTTGTGTTCGATTTGAACCTCTTCATAAAGCATTATTTTTCTTTTTCTTTCTTTCTTTAGGAGTTTACCACATTTTTTCTTTCCACATTTTCCACAGCGAAAAAATCCTTATCTCAAAAAACTGGACTTTTTGAAAATTATGTCCCATCTTCTTTATATGTGAAAATATAATGATGAAATGTTGTTTTTGAAATTCAATATTAGGTATTATCTGTTTGTCAATAATATTTGACTAAAAATTAGAAAGACGTTTCTGGGTTTTGAAACGAATGACAATTGTGACAAACTAGCAAGTTCACAAGTCCTGATGATATTTAGTTATTTCGACAGACTATCATGTTTACATTTCCATGTGTTCCATCTGCGAAATTCGATTAGTCATTTCACTAACAGCAGACACCATGCGTAAATATCAACTCTTCTACGAAATTCATTGTCCAAAGTGTAAACATGTTTGGACTATTTCAGGATTTTTCTTTTTTACCATAACATACCCTTTGGTGTTTATGAGAAAACAGCATGATGGTATAATTTCGGAAAATTAAGTTCTTTGTGGTCCATTGTATAAATTTGTATGAATTTCACCTAAACAATTTCGATGTGATACAAAAATCATATAATGATGATTCTTCGTTAAAAAAAAATATTAATCAATTTCATTCTGAACTCATTACAGTTTATTCCAATAAAGTTTCGAATAATTCACCGACCGTTTTTTTGACAATAATGTATTCTTCTTACAAATTCATTTATTAGATTATGAAATTTTTCTGGAGTAATTATATCCATAAGTTCTGGAACACACTGTAGCTGCATACTTTTAAGTCCTCACAAAAATCTAAGGGCGACATATCAGGTGATCTAGTGGGCTATTCTAGAAGTCTGTCTATGTCAGCCATGTAACGCCGTTACAGCCATTACAGAAAATCTTTAGAGAAAAATATTTGATCGAGGTGACGATTAAACCCGCGACACTGGAAATCTAGAGTGTTGTAACATTCCAATTCTCCATTATTCATTTTATATTATTTGGGAGATAATCTGAACACAAAAAAACACTTTTTGGCAATTTTAATCTGCAAATTGTAACATACCCATTATTTAAAATTCTACTTTATATTTTCACAGAACTGGGATTCTTCTGAGAAGTTTACAGTATTACTCCGAATGAGTCGTAATCAGAATGCTGTTTATTTTGATTATTTTTATTTATGTTACTGTATATAATTAGACGTCAAAAAGTCTCTTATGTTTTTGTTCAGTCATAGAGATCGTAAAATTGCAAAATAATAAGAGGTATATGATCATAAAAAGCCAATAGAACCGATAAAAGTACAGGGAACACTAAAAGTATAAAAACAGAAATAAATTGGACAGAAGATCTCGTCGTAGACGTGTTTGGTTGTACTGTAAAATTAGGGCTGAGCTGGATATTGCTGAAGACTGTTGAAGTTTCGGACCTCAAGAATCAGAGGAGTCTATTTGGAGGAATATAAAACAAAAGCCTTCAGTTTTCTTGATGGTTTCTGGAAATAGGATTTCGATCTGAAGTTGTGGGGTTAAGTGCATTAAATCTTAGGGTAAGACGCTGTACTTAGTTATATTTCCTTGATCTTGATCAAGAAGCGACTCATTATGAATTACACAACAACAATTCATTCCTGAACACATGGATACAATAAAAGGTACTTCTATTGAAATTATCCATAATGTGAGAAATGGATTCGTTAACAGACTTCTTCGTTATCAGAAAGTGATTTTTGAACATTCAGAACATGTATTGGGATAAGCTCGACTGGGTTTTTGAAAGAAATCTTCAATTGAAATTATGTTCATCGTTTGCAGATTCATAAAAAAAAATATAAAACTGATAGTGCTAGTTACTCCAAACACCAAACATTTATTTTGAAACAGTTGTTAGCCCCGTTTTAGCGATGCCAGAAAATTGTTTCTCTTATTAATAAATACTGAAAATGATGCATCTTCACGTAAACGCTTTTCGTTGAAAAGTTAGGAGGGGGGACTCACCACACATTATATTCCTCTAGCGAAAAGAAAAATGCGGTTAGACCCTTCGCACCAGCCTACAACATTCACGACACCTTCCAAAGGACTACGAACTATCGAAAACTCGCGTAAAGCCGCCGCGGTCATCACACTTAGCACAGCCACCGTTGATGTGATCGGACTGTTTGTTGAAATCTCGGGGATATTGTTTTTAACATCTCATGAGATCGTGCACGCGGAATCTGTGAACTGGCGCCTGCTTCGATCGGATCTCTTTTTTTAAATGAGTTCTTGTGCACGATCTCTTAGAAAGCGAGCTTTGACGGGGCCAGAGTGAACATTTGAACAAACCTATGCGATTGTCTTTGTGACCTGTAGTCTATTTCCTTGATCAGCGGAGTTATAAATCATTTTCAAGTTGCTGTTCCATAGACGTACATAAGTGGAGTCCGTTGAGAAGTGAAACATGTAGTATTTATTTCAAACATTCAATGTTGTATGATTTCATGAACAAATCTCAAGGGGGATTTTTTATACTTGTATGAATACGATGAGAAACAAAAATATGGAACACTCGCATTGATGATTAATGGATTTTTTTTGAATAAATACCCACAATTGTTTTCACTATTGAATAACGATTGACATTTTCACCACTTTCTATGAAAAGCACTTTTCAATGTATCACAAATCTGCACATCTCACTTGATTTAGTCAGGGATACCTGAGATATTTTTAATTTTTGCTGGAAAAGAGGATGATGTCCTAATTTGATCCGATTCAATAGTTTTTCGACTTTGCGCTACTTGCCAGAAGCAATACGAATAAAACATCCGGTATTGTGGAAAAACAATTCATGACTTTTGCATCACGATAAATCACCTGATCACTCGTCATTGCTTGTTCGTAATTTGTTGGCGATAAACAACACCGTAGTCACGCCTCAGCCACCGTATTTACCAGACTTTGACGCCTGCAACTTTTTCCTATTCCCAAGATTAGAGAGACCCATGAAGAGATGGCTCCGATGTGACTCACGAATACTCTGAAAATGATGATGAGGACACGCGATAACGAGGTAAACTATGCAATCAAACGTGAAAAAAAGCATATATTCAATTTCAACTCACCCACGTTAGCAGTACGGAAGAAACTGAAAAATCTGAACATTATTACTAGTAGTAAGAGGTCTCTCATTCTGGACAGTTTAACTGGTGATCTCAATGTACTGAACAGTAACTTTATCTCTGGTACAGGTTCGAATATCCCTGACCAACATAACG
>WOGO01008612.1:0-10566 GCA_015342085.1 Leptinotarsa defecta
TTAGAAATGAAGAAATACATAAATACCCCACTAGAAAGAGAATGGACTTTAGATTGCCTAAACCAAGAATAACCAAAACTAAGCACTCTTACAGATATCTGGCAATAAAATTTTACAATGCTCTTCCCATTGATCTAAAAGACGTAGCGCTGAATATAAATCGATTCAAAATTAAAATAAAAAAAAATTTATTGCGGAAAGTTTTTACTCATTCGAAGAATACTTTGATTTCTTTTTATAAGTAAATAGATAAGTATGTACATCTTACGAAGTCTGATGGATGTAATGTTACTGTTACCCTAGGGTGTATCTAATAATTTAATGATTAATAGTGTAATTCTATTTATTCACATGTAAATGTGTATATACCTATATTGGTTATGTGTATCTGGAGTATATGTATGTGTGTGTTCTTTTGAGTTCATCAAATTATTGATTTGACGTATGTAAAACCACATTGTATAATAACATGAATAAATATCTACCTATCTATCTTCCAAGTTCATTCTTCACCCTTAAACATAATCATTCACACTTCCTATTTTTTTTTCATTCGATGGTATGATCAGAGTCAAAATTAAAATAATCAGAAAGACAGAATTGCAAAACATTACGAAGTTGGAAAAAAATTATAAACTTTGAAAGGCTTAATCTTGGAAACTATTGGGTCTACAGAGACAGTTCGAGTACCATGTTGTATACTTTAAAAACCTACAAAGCAAATTTTTTTCAAAACTAGTCCTTCAGGATTTCAAACACCAAAATTGGAAAAAAAACCCGATTTTTTCGTGCTCGACGTCACAAACTTGGATTATTCATTAGGCCAATATCATAAACAAGTCTGCAAAAAATCAGAATTACTGGATGCTGTGATGTATAAAGTTACTGATGGACTATAAACGGTTACTGAAATTATCATCTTCCTCTGCGTCTCATATGACTGCATCGGCAGGAGCCTGAGCAGTATTTGTTCATAGTTGAAGTGTTGGAATTATTGTTGTTACTAGTGTTGCAAGATCTGAATTATCGTCCAAAGTATTGGGAGTACTATCATCAAGTATTCATGAATCTAATTCTAAGTCATCACTGTCACTAGAACTACCAGACTCACCAACAACGAATCAAGCAAATACCTTTTTTGCCTAATTTAGGTCTTTTCACTGAGAACAGCGGATCATACTCGCACAGAGGCTGACAATATTCTGAATTAAGATTGTAGTGGACGTCGAACGACGCCTTTTGCATCCCACATGTTGGAAGCGGCGGATGTCTCTCGACACTGTCCGCAGCAAATGTGTTAAATCCTACTTTCAATTTCAACTTTTTGAACATGAGATCTCATCCGTAGATGAATATTGGTTCATACATGAGTTCAATGAACTTTAAATTCATGTTTTTTTGAAATTCGGCAAGAGCCGAATCGATCCCTCTACGAAACCCTTCATTACTTGGAGGATCGATTGCAGTTTGAGAAATGGTTTTGATGCAGATTCTGTAAAACATGTTCTTCCTTACGAATCAGTAGACAGTTGTACTGAAATCTTGTGAAGAAAATTGGATTAGATAATTTAGGAAACACCTGCTACACGAATAGCATTTTACAAGTGTTGTTCATGACGAAGAATTCCAAGAACGATGTTTTAACGATAAACGAGAACGAGAATGTTTCCTACTTATTCACCAAACTTAAAAACCCGTTCATGCAGCTGCAGTTTCAGGAGAGTGTATCATCTTTACCACAAACCGATTTCCTGAAGTGTTTGAAGTTCACTAGATACTCGTTAGGAAACAAGACGATTGCTTCGAATTCTTGGGGTTCTTGTTGGCCGCGGTGGTAGTGCGCCCGACTTACGATCGGAAGGCTGTGGGTTTGATTCCTGCCTCGACCAGATATTTTTCTCGAGAGAATCTATCTGGTTGAAGCTGAGATGATTCTGCAACCGTGTTAGGAATCATACGTTCAAAAGTGAGACCTCGTTAGTCCTTAGCTCGCACAAGTTTCTCAACTTTTGACAGTTGTCGTTCGTATGGGGGCGGCAGCTGATTAACGGAAAAACAGATTTTAAACAGATTTTAAACATACTCTTCGTGAGCAAAATTCGTACAGTCGATCTTGTCTTGTGTTTGTAAATCTTTTGCTGGAAAAATCATCACTTGTTCACTTTGTAGCAAATGTGATTTTCTGAAACTTCAACTTGCGTTTCCTAATATGACTGATAACCAGTCCGTGCAAAGCTTATTGTTAAATCATCTAAAAATGGAACTTTCAAAGGGTGATGCTCAACGGTATTGCCAAACATGCGTTAAACTAACTGACTATTATAAGACAACAAGTATAGCTGAGGCACAAGTTGATGATCTTCAAACATGACTCAACCTCTGGCGGAAGTACCAAACTCTTACGAAGTTTCGAAATAAAAGAACATTTCAATCTAGCAGACCACTATTGAAGTCTTCTTGCAGTCATTGTTCACTGTGGTTCTGGCGTTGAATCTGGTCATTATTACGCATTGGTCGAAGACGAAACGGGTACCCTACATTTCGTTTTATGAAAGAGAGGACATTGGTAGATCAAGATCTTCAGATGATGTGGTGCTGCAGGTTTTTCCAGGTTTTCCTGTAGCTTAAAAAGCAATTGTGCCACTCGAATCAATGAAATCGCCCCGGAGTGCCAATGAATTTTAGTTGTTGTTCCATAATTTCATGATTTGTATTACTTTCTTCTTCTGTGAATATATTTTTTCTATGATCTATACGTATTCTACCTGTAAACATCAAATTCTAGACCCTACTTGCTTCTAATCACTAAAACATCAAAAAATGGCCACACTTCATTGGTAAGAGTTGAAACAAAGTCCTATACCTTTGATTTCTTGGTATCAAAAATCGCAAATACATCGACTACATATCGGATTTACGTTCGTGGAAAGTAATCTAGTTTTTTTGCTTCCAATTCGAATCTTCTCATGAACAGATTAGCTATGAAAGAGAAAAGTGGGTTTTCCATCGCAGTGCCTTCAAGCTTGCTGAATAATTGAGGGGTGGATAATTATTAATATATTTATTCAATAACATCAATAAAAAGTGTTACAAGTTTCACAACTTATTTTACTTGTAGCGTTCATCAATCTTGTTTTACACTTGCAGGTGATACATCATCTCTCTCAATATCATAAGACCAAAGAACAATTCTATACTACTCAGTCACAAATATACAATACACAGAATTAATACTCATCTAATGATAATAGCGTAACAAATATTAAATAAATATAAATGTACTCATATTCTTAACAATGCTGTCCTAAAAAACAGTTGTTGGAGAAAGTGTTTTGATATATATTATTGATAGCCCACACCATTGTCTACAACACAGAATTGCAGGTCTACACTTTTTTGTTCGTATACTTGTTACGTTTTCCGTGAGGTGTTAGGTTGTTTCAAAAGTTTTCTCTGTTGTAATGTTATGTGTATGTGTAGGTTATTTGCATTTACAATTCTGCAGTTCTGCAATTCAGAAGCTGCAGGTGGATATTCTGTGATTCTAGATCATGAGAGTGCAACAGAATTGAATATTCGTGACATGAACAATCAAAGAAATATTTTTCCAAAAGGTCATTTTGCTGTTTGCGTATTCAAAAAATTATCAACGTTCTAGATCATATAAAACCATTTCTCAGTTTATCAAATTTCACAACTTATTTTCAACAAGTTCTTCACCAGTTGTGTTCAGGAGATAACGTTATAGTTATCATCAACATAAAATTGTCTATTACCAATTATTCTCCAAGATCTTTTTAATGACTAATTTTTTAATTTTCTGATATTCATTAATGGTAACTATAAAATTTGTTTATTCATTAAAATATGTATCAGAAGAAATGTACAAAAATATTAAAGAATTAAAACAAATGAGATACTGTTATTTAAATCATTTTGAGAAATTATATGCACATTTAATCATTCAAATATCAGTTCGAATTTCTAACATTTTGTTCCAGAATTTCGTACTTGCTCTCTTCCTCCACTTTTAAACTTGCTCCTTTTATTTTTTCCACAAAATCAGAGTTCTTCACGTCTATAATAACCTTCATATTTAGAATATACGTATGATTATTGCCATCACGAAAAATATGAAGAAAGGTCTTTCTCGGAAAAAACAAATTCGATAAAATTGGACTCGAACTGTTTCTCATTTCTTTCAAAAAATTGATTTTGCCCTTCATTTCCTCACAAATAGAACTATTGCCGGAGGAACAATCAATGTTTCTTTTCAGCAAAGATATCATGAGATTTTTGTTTTGTACACCGGGTGGATTAATCGAACCCTTAGTTGTAGAAAATGGGTTTTTTCTTGTATTCTCGTTAGAATTGGTCTGTGGGTTTTTTGAGGACCTACTTAGTGATTTACCAACTTTTGATGTATTCACAGATCTATTTGAGTATATCTGACTTTTCATCATTTGTATACGTACATCCTGATCTGAAGAAATGTTTAGCAACGGTGTTAGTTTCGTAGTACCAGTTCTTAAATCACCTTGCGAACCAGCTGAAGACCAACTGTGGAAAGAACTGCTATCTGTATTTTCAATAGTGCTTGTAGTGGGAGGCTGTGTAGATAAAGGAGAGTATGATGTTGACCCTTCAGTTTTATCAAATTCCAATGTATATTCCATGTCATCACTTTCAACTTTATTTTTGCTCGTCTCAGCTGCCGACAAATTTAACGAGTTTTTCAAATTATCAAGAGAATCAAACATATCTAGTGATTGGTTATCTAGTGCAGTTCTGTTAACTATCTGCTTAAAATTTGGAAATTCTGTCGTGAATAGTGTATTTGCGTTTCCTAGAACACTGTCGAAGTTTTCTGCTGATCCAGGATATCGATCCGGTAAAACTGTTGTGGGAGATTTGGAAAGTTTGTTTTTTTCATTTCTCGTATCTGAATCACAATCCCTAAAGTTTGTTGAGGTCATCGGACTGATACTAACTTCGATTTGTTTTCTATTCAATTTAGGCCATACTATGAAATGTTCGGAAAGGACAGGACCAGCTCCACAAAATAATCTTTTGTGTTCTTTTATGACATAAACCTCTGTTTCCTTGACAGTGGTGAAGTTGAAAATTCTTTCCTTTCTTATGTCATCCTCACCTTCAATTTTGTAGCAAGACGTGTTCTGATTCGCGTTTATTTTGTCTTCTGAATTCAGAAAAGAATCAAGTATTATCGAGTATGCTTTTGAAGTATTGCGGATATTCGTTTTTTTATTTTCTGTTATAATAAATGACTCTGTCCAGCAAATGGAAATGTAGCCTTGCTCTGCTTTTTTTCGTCTATACGCCTCATAATCGTCAACATTTTGGTAAGAACTAGAAAGGCCATTGTCGCTAGGCTTGAGTTTTTGGAAAAACTGTGACAGTCCAAACGAATCTCCTCCCTCCACTGGCGCAGCTTTCGCTGAAGAAACAATCTGTAAAAAGAAGTAACGATTTAGAATATTCAGCAAAAACAATAATGCATTATATGTGCTGGAATTAGCCGATACTTGATGAAAATCCATAAATTATTGAATTAACACTTGTTTTGTGAGATTTTCACTGAACAGTTTGCGGTCTATTTCATTATTTGAATTGGGACTAAAATGTGGCATATTCACTTCAAAAATAGTAATGAATCATGAAATAAATTACCGGGCAGGCGATCCATGATTGAATACAAAGAGTGAATAACCATAAAAAGTACCTAACAAAAATAACTGCGTGAACTCAAGCGAGACATAAGTGGAACCACCTATTGGCGTGACACCCAAGTTTTTATGTCAGCCCAATAGGCTGAAACAGCTGTCTACCGGTGGCTCTTAAATTGAAATCAATATGGGATTGATCAGAATGGTGCTTATCTATTGATTTTCATGTAATTATTTTCCAGTAGCTTGACTGAATTAACCTTTCTC
This sequence comes from Leptinotarsa defecta, assembly GCA_015342085.1. NCBI lineage: Eukaryota > Metazoa > Arthropoda > Insecta > Coleoptera > Chrysomelidae > Leptinotarsa > Leptinotarsa defecta. The sequence goes on from WOGO01008612.1 coordinate 5,955, forward strand.
GATTTCATATCATTTCTAGAAACATGTGGATTCGTTTTCCTATGGCATTTCAGATAAGCTTCCCAAATTTCTGCTACAGCAGTTGTCAGTTGATTGGTTGAACCACCAACACTGACATAAAAACTTGGCAAGTTGACTTGGGTTTCACACCAACAGGTGGTTCCACTATGTCTCGCTTGAGTTTATGCAGTTATTTTTATTAAGTACTTTTTTTGGTTATTCACATTTTGTATTAAATCGTGGACCGCCTGCCCGTTACTGACGATGCCCAATAGACTGAAACAGCTGTCTACCGGTGGCTCTTAAATTGAAATCAATATGGGATTGATCAGAATAGTGCTATTCTATCTATCTATCTATTTTTTTATTTTCATGGAATAATTTTCCAGCAGCTTGACTGCCTTAACCATTATCGATTATATTATGTATATCCAGCAAACCAAATAGATATCCTGCAATTAGTGATGGTCCGAATGAAATATGTTTGGAGTATCAAAGTGATCTTTAACTCCATCTAGTGGCTGAAAATGTCATTCAATTTGAGTTTCAATAAGAAACTTCCATTCGGGTGATGAATGTTATCAACAGAAGACGATTGTGGATACCAACAATCAAAACGTCGTGATGTAACTTGGTTTAGAATTTGTTTAATTTCTTTTTCATTTCTTGTTAATAATATTTTATTTCTTTCAGGGATTCCAAATCAATTTATATTTCAATTTGAACTTAAACTGAGAGGATGGCAATTTTTTAAAAGTTCAGGAATACTTTAGCTATCTGGTAACTGAAAGAGCATTTGACTGTCTGGGTTGTGGAAATGGGAGGTATTAAAGAGCCTTCGAACCTGATGTTGTTATTGTGAAGATCGGTTCGAAATGTCCCTTTCCTATGTAGTAGCTACGGAGAGATTTTATAGAAGATAATCTTATGATAGAGGCAGGCAGCATGTAATTTTCTCCTATTTTCCATATTCAGCCATCCAACTTCCTTGAGCTTGTGAGATATTCTGTTCCTTCTCTTAATTTCATTTATAAGTCTGACTTTCTGAATTTTTTGTCTATAGTGACTTGTTAGATTCGGCCCATAAAGAGCATCTGCAAAATTCAATTGTGCTAGTACTAAACTCTCACACAATATTTTTTTCAATTCTATTGACAGGAAGTTCCTATTACCATTTATCAGTTTGAGAAAGGCATAGGCTCGTTGAATGAGTTTGTTGGTGTGTTTCCCAAACCTCATATGAGAATGAAATATCACGCCAAGGTTTCTGGCTTCGTCAACAACTTGATGTGTATCTCCATTTATGTGAATTTCAACTGAATTGATTGATTTTTGACCCGAAAACTTTAGATTTTTCTTTGTTAATGAAAAGCGAAGGTGAAGTTGCTAGTTCAATAAAGTGTCTAATATCAGTTCGAACGTTAACTAAAGACATACTTTTTAAAATATACTGTATTCACTTATTCCAGGATTTTTTATTATAAATGAAATCTAGTTGAGATTCAGATATTTTGGATCTCGACAAGTTTTGAAACTAAGGAATTTTGGAAAAGAAAACGTGAATCAAACTCTTCCTTATTTTTAATGCTAAATAAAATAAATTATTTATGAAATTCTTATTATAATTTTCTATACCCTGTATTATTATTCATCAGAATTAAAAAAATATATTACAATAGATATTTTTCAACATGAAAATTTCAACATGGACATCGGTGGAGAACAACATAACCAATCTTTGTTGAAACAAAATTTCCCATATCATCACTAATGTATATATTGGGTTATTTCAGAAGTTTCGTCCGTTTTAATGTCATGTGTTTTTGTAGCTCCATAACTCGTGGTACATACTGATCAATGCAGAAATTTCTACTCTATACATTCCAAATTTCAACTTTTCGCCTCTTTTCAGGTTAATACTATATGATGTCAGTAATCGATTTTCAGACAATTTGGCAATGATAGTATTAATAAACGCACTGTTCGACGTTGGTTTGCCAAATTTCTTTCCAGAGATTTCAGCCTCTAAGATGAGCCCCGAAGTGATCGACCTTCAGTAATCCCGGACGAGAATATGAAGACCCTGAAGGAGATTGACCCATCACAAACAGTGCGTAACAACTGAGCGTCAGCTCCCGTGCGGTTTTTGATGGTTCAAAAGGTTGAAAAGGTTGAAAATGTTAAATGGCTGAAAAAGTGGTTGTGCCATGACTCAAACGATCGACAAAAATTATCACGTTCCGAGGTCTGTTCTTCTTTCTTTTTGCACAACCAAAACGATCTTTTTTGCATCAGATCGTCACGTGTGATGAAAAGTGGATTCTCTACAACAACAGCAGTCGTTAAGGACAACGGTTGGATACCGAAGAACCACCCAGGTAACCCAGGTAACCGGTCCAAACCATCACAGCAGAATTCTATTGTAATGAAATGAACGAAATGTATCGATAATTGCGTAAGCAGCACCCAACACAGGTCAACAAAAAAGATAACGCCCATCCACGTGTTACACATATCACCGTCCGAAAATTGAACAAATTGAGCGTCGAAGTTTTACTTCATCTAACATACTCCTCAGACCTCTCGCCATTCCACTACCATCTTCTCAAGCACTTCGATAACTTTTTCAGTGGTAGAACCTTCGTCTTTCAGAACCAGGAAAAAACGGTCTTCGTCGAATTAATCAATTCCCGGCAACCCAATTTTTATGCTGACGAAATTGATAGACTTGTGTTACGTTGGCAAAAGTGCACTGATTCAAATGTCGTCATTTCGATTGCATCTTTGGCAAAATTACATCATGATGCATCTCATATTCTTTCAACGACAAATCAAGTTTACGCCATAATGCATTACGGGAACGATTTAGAATCGACTTTTTTTGATGACCTACCTGAAATTACAAATAAATCAGAAATTTTTCTCCCCATTATAATTGGAACAGTTTTGAATGGCGACCATCGGGTCTTAGCAATAGCCGATATGCCGAAAAAGGAATTTATATACATCGATCCAAGATACAATAATTTCAAAAGACGCTGAAATCTATAAAGAAAAATTTCTAATATTTCTACAAAAATATAAAATCACCAAGAAAAATAAATATATAGAAGATGTATTGAATCTATTGGAGCCTCTGGAGACACCCTACATTTTGTTTTATGAGAGAGAGAGGACATTGTCAGATCAAGATCTTCAGATCATAACGGAAGAAATGGCAAATATTTCTTCAAAATTAAATTCAGAAATTCAGTGTTATAATACCAGTTCGCTTTCCCTATTTCACAATCTATGTGGGAGGTAGTTGTTTCATATACTTTCAATTTTTTTTTATGAAATGCACTATTTAAATACAGAACTTCTAATTCCTTATCATATTACGATTCAAATTTAATACTTTCAGTTTTTGGTGAGTCTGGCTCTGAAAATAATTTCAATAAACTGAATAGGGCTTTTTTCATTTGGCGATTTTGATTTAAAAAAAAATAATTTTAACCAAATTCGTGAACCAAACTTGTGAACGATTTGTTCTAAGTGGCTGAAGTTGATACATGCTGCCATAAATTCTCTCAAATGTTTCTGAGTCTTCAGTGGCCCCACTTCTTCACAGAAGATTTCATGCATATGCAGTTGGCAATAAAACTGAAAGAATCGACTTTCAATTTTTGGAACAGGCACACTTGCAGACCAGTTTTGGGCTCCTTGGTCACTAGTAAGTGCAAGGTTGTTGACTAGTTGTTAACTAATAACAGATCCAATTCGGGTGGGGGTTGACTTTCTGCCCGACAAAATATTTTGGCATATGGGTCTTTTCAAGTACGCTGAATTGAATACATTTCAAGAAAAAAAATCCCTTCTGGAGAATAATCGAAAAAGTTATGGATTTTTCTTTGAAAATTATTTAATTTAGGGTGGGGGTTGATTTTCTGCCCGACAAAATATTTTGACATAAGGGTCTTTTCAAGTACGCTTAAATGAACACATTTCAAAAAAAAAATTCCCTTTCGAAAAATAATTGAAAGATTTATGGATGTTCCTTTGAAAATTATTTAATTCGGGGTGGGGGTTGATTTTCTGCCCGATAAAATATTATGGCATATGGGTCTTCCCAAGTACGCTAAAATCAATACAGTCACAGAAAAAAATCCCAATCCAAACAATATTTGAAATATTTAATTCAGAATGGGGGTTGATTTTCTGCCCGACAAAATATTTTGGCATAAAGGTCTTATTCTGTATGATGAAATGAATGCATTTCAAGAAAAAAAATCTCCATTCACGAAATATTTGAATAAGTTATGGATCTGATGAATCATGGATTTTCTTCAAACTGATATGTATATATTCCAACAATTTCTAATGACTTGATATTCTCGACAATTTTTGATATGAAGGATTTATTGTTATACTTGTTTTTAATCGCATACATTTCAGGTTGTTCAGTAAATTCATGGTTGGCCACGAATTCAGTTCGTATTTTGGGAGCCGCTGATTATCGGATCTCCCGCTTCGCATCGACAAATCCATGGCTGGAACTCGTGGCTGCTTTCACACTGATCCTGCAAATGTGAAACTATAACTGAAAAGGCATATTTGTACTCCACAATTGTTA
>WOGO01008613.1:0-10566 GCA_015342085.1 Leptinotarsa defecta
TCTTTAAGATTAAGTACTGTGTATCTCAAAAACCAGAGCTAATAAAAATTTTTCATTGTTATTTTCGTTTTTATCACCCCAAAATTAGTAGAAATTGACCACTGTAGTGTAGGAAACATTCAAAAAATATTTTTTTCTTGTGTTGTGTTATGTGTGATTCATCCTCACCTAACGTAAATAATTTTATTTGGTTACTGTTATCATTCTCTATGAGTCTTCATTAATGTATGAAGATACTGTTCTGGTTACGAAAACCTGCTTTTACTGCTGATGTTAGGATACCTAAGGGATGGTGTGGTCTTTTCAGTCCAAGAGAAGGTGTGGTCTTTTCAGCGAAGCAAAATATTGGATTCCTGAGGAACACCAGCGTTTATCATAAATATGTATGGGAGGTGCTGTAAATCCATGAATCATTACATCAAAGTTCAGTTAGTAAACTTCCACGCCAATTACTTTCTCAGGCTCTGTAAATATCAACGGCAACAGACTTAAATCTATGTTCACAATTTTTGACACCACTGAAAGCAGAACTTGTGGCTCCAGTAGATTTTTTTTGTTCATCTTCTATGAATTAATTTACTGAGGAAATGTTGGTAGATATTTTTTCTAAAAATAAACTGTTCAATGGAATACACATTTTTACGTTTTCGAATAGAAGATTGTGGGCTGCAACTTTGCTTTGCAAAACTAAATGGTATACACACCAGTATTATTTTCAGTTTGCATAATGCAGCAAAGTAGATCATTTTGATTGTTGCCGTATCGCCATTGTTAATATCTGCCGCAATAAACTCGGAAACATCTAATAATGTTAGATACGGCCGTGAAAGTATATACACCATTACCATCAATACTCGTTCACTTAGGTTTTCTGGTTGTCTGCCTGTCGTTCACTCCTGAGGTATTTCAGTTAGGAACTACGGATGTGTCTGCCTTTGTTAGTGAGTACGCGCCCTCATGAGTCTTTCCATGCCAATTTTGAATTTTTGAATAATAATAACACAAAATCAACAAAAGTAGTTTTTCTATCACCGCTGTTGCTATTGTTGGCCTAAAATCGTTTGAACCATCAATCAGAGAGAACTAGAACCATCGAGACTGGCTATTTGTTGAATTGATAGTGATGGCAATTCCTTCTATAAAGGGGTCCACAGAAGACTACATTTTTGAATATCAATGATAAACGAGGTTCTCCAAGGTGGTCAGTTGCGAATATAAGCTTCGATATAGATCACCGATTGAGATTTGTCATCTACTTTCCACTGCAAGGCAACTAATTGAACTTGTGATACACCAGAGAGCGCAATTTGGACCCGCTAGGCTGAAATACTCAACTACACTGAAAGGAACAAGCCTAAAAGTAAAGGTGAAGACATCCCCTCTTTCGAAGATATCATCTATGGGATCGATAGAAAACTCAAATCTCGAATATCAAACATAAACGAGGTTCCTCAAGGCGCTCAGTTGCAAAGCTGAAGTTCGATATCAACTGCCTTCCTCTGTCCTTCACAGTAGCTTTTACTGTAAGGCAACTAAGTGAATTCGTGGTCACACATATGACCGCGCCGTTGAGTGCTTCAATCTAGCACCACTGAGCAGACAGCAGCTCTGTTCGGTGTTGGATCATAATTTCATCTGGTTGCCTTCCAATGGGAGTTGCAGTAAAAGACAGTTGGCGGTCGACGTCGAAGTTTGGTTCTGCAACTGACTACCTTGAAGGGCCTCGTTTATCTTTAATATTCGGGTAATTATTTTTTTGTCGATTCCGTAGATGATATCTCCATAGAAGGAGATGTTATTACTTTTACTTACAGACTTGTCTTTTTCAGGACAGATTTTAACGCGTCGAAACAACGCTGGTGTTGGATCACAAGTTCATCAAAAAGTTTTTTCCTGGATCTTTGATTAGGTGGTTCTTTACATTAATCAATTCTGTATATTCATATTTGATGTCAGTAAGTGCCTATGTCAGTAGGCGAAATTTTCACAAGCAAAAGCTGTTGAACCGTTTTTTCATTTTTGAAAGACGACCAGAATTTGACATGTAGTAGGAGAGACAACAAAGTGAAATATTCATTTGAATTAAAGATTCAAAATAAATACTACGACCGAAATATTTGGGTGACTTTCATTTTTCGAAATTTGAAATCAGTCAACACTTTTTAACTATGAAAGTTCAAATCTCCAACATTAACCAGAATTCCAGATCACTATGAACACTTTCAATTGCAACGTGTTTAGTGAAACGCTAGTTAGCTTTTTTCATTAGAATACCATGATTAGTCCTTTCATAGAGTCTTCAAGAAGAATAAGGAAATGTCTTGAAATTATCACATGATAATTTCAGGTCAGGCTTAACTGTTTTATAATCACTGGTCGAACACTTACACATATCAAGACTTCGTAATAAATGAATTCATACACACAATTCGAACTAAATTGTGAAGAGTCAAGTATCATCGCCGCTTTAAGAGCCGACTTATGTTTGGTTAGGTATGGTTAGATTTACCTTACCAGTTTTTTGCCAATGAAGCTGAACATTGTTGTACAATTCCATAATAGTAGACACTAAATTCTCAGTAATATTATTGCATTTGAACGAAAACATTGTTGTCATTGTTGTGACTCCATATATTTTATCATCATATTTCCTCATCTGTTTAGCTATAGCCATTCTTCCATTTCCCAATAATTTATTCATACAGAATTCATTAGCTCATAACTAAAATGGAATACTCATAGACACAGTACAGTGAATTGAAAAATAATACTTGTAATATACAGGGTGTTCCAAATTAAGTCGGCACCATTGCCAACTCCGTTATTATTGATGTTACGAATTCGGTTAAATTTGAAAACTAGTAGCATTTTCAATACTAGGTACTAGTTTTCCTACAAAAAAACCTAATTGCTTTTTCAAAATTCTTCATGAAATTATATTTTTTTAAATGGAAAACCCTATATTTCATCATGCATTTTGATTCGTAAAAACATTCTTAACAATTTTTCCTAAAGTTGAAAATGAGCGAAGTATGTGGTCTAAGACGATTGGGGTTTTGTTGGTGGTTTATGAATAAATGTAGACAAGATCTAAACTTCTATTGAAATATTATATAGAGCGATGAGGCAAATTTTTCAAATTGTGGGATGTATAATAGAAAGAATTATCATTATTGCAGTAAACATAATCCCTTTCTAGTTCATTCCCACAATCCGCAAAGACGATTTAATATTAATATTTGGTGTGATCTATTAAGAGGCAGAATTCTAGAATTCTACCATGATTTTTTGAACGGACCCCGTTATATTAATTCATCAACAAGAGTGTTGAAAGAGTTTTTTGATGATCTCGATCAGGGCGCTCATCCGATGATCTATTCTCAGCACAATGGAGCACCAGCACATAATCTCAGTGGCGTGAAAAGAATGTTGCGAGACTGTTTTGGAAACAGATGGATTCCTACAAATGGTCTTGAAAAGTGGCTCCTTGCTCACCAGACATGAGACCTTTAGGTTTTTATTTTTGGGATCTCTGAAAGATGAATTGTACAAAATAAAACATAATAATGTAGATGAACTGAAAACTTATATTTAAACTATAAAATATAGATCCTATGACCGAATTGTGTTGAAAGTAACACGTAGTGTCAAGAGAAGGGCTCAAATATATGTTCAACAAGAAGGCGGCGTTTTTGAATATTTACTCAATATTTTATAGCTCATTATTCGCCAAAACAAAAACATTTTTTGTGCTAGTGAAATGAATGAAAATCTGTATTCAAAATTTCAAATAATAATACATTTCATTTGTGTGGGTGTGTTTGTGTGGAGCCCTGCTATAGGCTAATGCCCCTTCAGGGTAAAATGCTAGTGAAACGAATAAATATTTCCACATAAGTCCCTCATTTTCAACTTCAGGAAGAAAGGTGATAATATGAGCTTTGTTGTTGAGAATGTTATTACAAATTGAAATGCATGATAAAATATAGGGTAATCGACAAAATATCATTTAATGAAATATTTTCAAAAACGCGACTGCCATTTCTTTTGTTTTCGGCGTGGAAATGACCTTTTAAAATGCTACTGAATTCATAGCATCAATAATAACGGAGTTGGCAATGGTGCCGACTTAATTTGAAACGCCCTGTATAATAATACAGATTTTCAACAGAAAGATTACCATACTTCTGTGAAATAGAATGCTAAAATCAATTTGTCCATGCTGATATTTAACAAAGCTGTTGAGTTATTTACCTATATCAGAAGTTACCTTCAAATGTTTTGTTGATTGTTGAGAAATTATGGAATTATTGACTGCCATAACTAACACTTTGAATACCAGATAGTTTTATCAATATAGAGTGTATAAATAGATCGAGATAATTAACTTGAACAGAAATGATAAATATAGGTAAGTATTTCACTCGGTTGTTTACTTCCAGTATATATAGTTTCTCATAATTTAATAACAGGTTTTTTGAATTTTATGTATTTTATATCCATTGCAATGTGGAAATATTTTAGTTTAGTATTTTCATCTGGCTGATGTTTCAGGTGATACAAAGACTTGACGAAACATGTTTTATTGAAATAATTCACACGCTCATTGAAAGTAGGTACATTAGAAACCAATAGTACTGACGAATCCTTCATCAGCATGCGAACACTACAGAATTTTTTCATTTCCATCTGGGAGCCGTCTGACCCATTAATTTGTTCCAAATCTCCGGAAAACACTACATCTTATTCATGACATCCCTTTCGAATAATTTGCTCCCTGCACTGATTCATATAGGTTCCTTACTGGTTGCATTTCATATTCTTCTGGACATAATTTGAGTAATTCATATATTGTTTTCCTCCTGTGTTCCAGTCCGAAAAATATGACAAACTGTCTCTGTTCTTTTGTTGCCTGCAGCTGAGACCTATTTTGTCTTTTCAATGGACAGTTTCCAGTGAGTAGTTCTATTCTGAGCCGATCCCGGTTTATTCAGAGTGGTTGTTCAGTTATATTTACGGACAGTCCCTTTATAAAAAATTTACAGTGTATGCTCGCGGTAATCTTTGTTTCTTCTCAGCCCACTTCCTAAGCTGGTTACATACCAAAGATCTTGGTACCCCAACAATTTCAGGGCATATGTATGGTGTTGAGATTAGGAATGGACTCACTCGTTACTTGATTAAAATAAATAACACTATACAATCCTCAACTTTTTCATTGTCTGTGATACCTAAGTGTCATGGCGCCCAATATGTAGGTAGTCAATCTATTTCCATCCGCCAGATTTCTCAGTTATTATTCACCTCATTTCCAGATCAGTCACTTTTGTGTTTATTAGTGCCTCTAGTGCAGCCTGGCTATATGTGAATTTCTTTATTTTATTGAAACCTGATATGTACTGACCGAAGTAACTGAAATAAAAAGTTCATTCCGCACAGTAAATATTAGCTCCCGACTTATGTTCGGCTTTTAGTTCGTATATATACCAGATGTTTCTGCCGAGCATGTTCTCGGGATGACTGTTCACTCTCCACTCTTCGCGATTTGAAACAATAACCGCAAAGTTTGTGTTGAAAATGTATTTCAGTTTTATGTGGTTCAAGAACATGTTTAATGCTATTTCTCCAAATATCCCGAAATTTCTGTTCTGCCCGATGTGGCTCCGTGAGTTTTCCAGTCTGAATCAGCCCACCAATGCTATCCCCATTATAATAAGATGAAAAGGACGAAGATTTAAAACCGTGTCCAATGCAGCTGTTGGTGTAGTTTTGATTAGTCTAGTTCTTCTCAAACATGGAAGTATTTGCATCCTGCTTAGTTTGTAAATAGTAGTCGTTTGTTTCATCTTTGGCCACCAGAACATTGCCGCATACGTTATCATGGGTTTAACCACCATGGTGTAGGGCCAATATATCATGTCAGAGTTAAGCCCCCCATGTCTTTCTATGGGTGCGTCTGGCTGGCATCTGTACTAACTCCATCTCTCTTTTCCGTTTTTAGATATTGGTTCAAAGTTAGCCTGGGATCTAGTATCACTCCCGAGTATTCGTCATTTATCCCTCCTGGTTTCTTCCAATTCCATGATTATTCCCCTGTAAAACCAGAGTTTGTATATGAGAGCAATACTAAACTCCTTCAATACTTCAATACTTTACAATTCCAGCGACATGATTGTGCCAAGACATATTCGTGTCCATTTTAACCCCGAAAAACTAATCGAAGCAGAAAGCAGAATTGTCTGACCTGACATTATTATATTCGGGTCAGAGACATTTATCTTATTGGAGAAAACCGATGACGGGGTTTTTGTGGCATTGAATTGAACCTGGTTACTTTCACCCCGATTTGAAATCACTTCTAGATCCTCATGACTATATGCAACCTCCTGCTGCCGGTGAAGATATGCCTTCGTAGCCGATGTAGTGGAATCCAAATGGAATGACGAGTGTGCTGTCGTCAGCAAAGCAATATATTGGATTCTTGGTTTTTTCCAATTAGTCGTTGATATACAATAAAAAGAGGGTTGGAGATAATGTGAATCCCTGGGGAACACGTTGATGATGAAAGTATTCGAGAGATATTCATTGACGGTCACTTGCATGGAACGTTTTTTCAGAAAGTTGAAGAGCCATTTTGATTAGTTTCGTTTTTCTCGAATATGCAAGTATTTGCATCCTGCTTATTTTGTTAATAGTGGTCATTTGTTTCATCTTTGGCCACCAGACCATAGCCGAATACTTTATCATGGGTTCAATTACAATGGTGGCCATGCTAAAATAGATCGTGAACATATTTTCCTCCAAGTCCCTGAAGGATCTTTCTTATATTGAAAAGGTCAGGATTTGAAGTTCCTTTTATTCATTTCTGCTGAGGAGTAGCCATCTTTCCACTCGCAGAGCAGGACTTTGCCTACTGAAATGTATTCCAACTGTCCCCTGTTCATCTTTTTGACCCGATATGAACATGAGAACCTTCGGAAGTGTGTTGGCCACAGAAGATGAAGACACCAATAAGGTTGAATTTATTTTATGCCAGTATAATATTTCTTCATCACATTTTCTATCTTTATTTTTTATTCTATTCAGTATCATATATTCGTTTTTCTCATAATTGGTTCAATGAGTTACATCAATTTATCAGCATATTTCAGAATTCCATTTAAGTTTTTTCAATTGTTCTGAAAAAAATTCCTCTTTCCAGTTGTGTCAATTTTTGGAATTGAAGATCTATGTAAAGACGAAGTGTTTACACTTTACAATTTTTTTGCATGTTATTCAAATTATTATCATTATTTAGGAACATCTAAAAAACATGGAACATGTCAGATAGTATAAGTGATTGAGTTCGGTATAATCTATTTTTCCGTAACTATTGAGAATAATATTTTCAGGTTTCTTGAAAATCCCAAATGTAGGACTAATGGAGAAATTTTCATTTTTATATTGAAAAACCTTAGGTAATATATTACAAAACTGTAAGCGGAATATCAAAATTTCTCTACCAATGAGAAAGTTATGGGCAGTAGAAGAAATATATCTTCTGGCCTGTAACGTTATCTGACCAACACCACGATGCTTAGTTTTGCAGTTACTAGGTCGTTTAGTATTTCATTCATCACGATGGCTAATACTGAAAAATACTTTTACATTTTTATAGGCGTCGCTATAAACCCGACCTAACCGATCGCGGTTAGGTCGCATGACGTCAGCTGCCAGTCGTTCTACGCTAAAATGCGCAAAATTAAATGATCTGTTTCTCAGTACATTTGTTTTGACCCACGATTGTTTTATCGTGAGTATGAATGCTCAATGCAAACAAGAATTACAATAACTCTTGTGAAAAGATAGGATGAGAAAAATATCTAGTTAGATGTACTGTAGGCAAGACCAGGTTTGAAACGTAATGAAATGAATTTTACACAAATGCAATGTTTCACATCGGTAGGTATTTTAGAGAAGGGGTTTCAGATTGGTCTTTGGAGGGATAAACGAAGGTTTAGATTAACATAGTTAGGAGAGATCATAATAGCGGGTAATTCCCAAGATGAGGGATACAAGGAATAATTAAGGAATAAAAAATGTACGGGTTGCTTGAGAACAGATATTTGGGAATATTGAATTTTATGAGCATAAGTGGATTAGAAAGACCCGTAAATTTGAGACCTACTGGAAAACCCCGATTATGAATAATAAAAAATTAAATAACTTGAACAGAATTAGTTAACAATACATAAAATAAAAATGATGCCATGAAACATTCTGTTTTGTTGTTAAAATTTTACAGCTGGCAAATCTGGGCTAAATACTAAAAGTCAAGAATCACTTGAAAACATAATAATTTCGATAGTGAGATTTTGAGACCGAACAACATTTATTGATGAACTTTCAAAATTATTTTACTGATTGTGAAAATCTCACAATAAAATATTTCTGAAAAAAAAAACAGGGATTTCGTCTACATAATTGATTTGGTAGTCACGAAAATGTCATTTTAATTACACAAAATACCAATCTCTCCTTGAAAGTAATACCTTTTTGACCACATTGTAGTAGACGAAATCGTTAAAATGCAGACGAGATGAAAGAGGCCAGATGTGAAATGGAGTTACTAATGAATGATGGCATTGTCCATTGCCGTGAAATGATACCTAATTGCCCAACAATTGTGATGGTGTTCAATTCGTGAATATTTCCACATATGAATAGTTCTCTGATTGCTTTGTATTCAGGGATTCTTCGTGAATGAGTTTCTGTGCAATTGTTGCTAAGGAATCAATCAAAACATATAAATCATTCTGGAGATTTCATTATGTAAAAGTATTGAAAAAAATATATCTGTTTCTTCGTTCATTAGATCGATAATTAGAGAACAAACGATTTTAAAACACAACTTCTCATGTATGAAACTGATATGTGATTATCTCATACGTTTTTAATAAGTAAAAAAATATCAGAAGAAAAAGATGCAAAATCAAAAACATTAGATAACAGTCGTTGATTATGAAATTGATTTTAATAGAAAATTCTGAAGTCTGAACAAAATAGTAAAAAACTTATGTTGTACAGGGTGTTTCAAATTTGATCCTCACCATTGGGATCTCGGAAGCTATGAGAGATACGAAGGTGGTAAAAATTGGGGCAAAGTTGCGTGTTTACCTGACTGAGAATATGCCGTTGAGGAAGTTCTGAAATTCCGAGTGTATTCGGAGGTATCTGGGAAAAACAGAAATTTTGGAAAATGGTTTTTATTTTTTTCTGGCTCTATTGCACATAATGGTGATTTCAGATTTGCTATCCATCGTTTCGTCTTCCGGCCACCATCATCAACTTAATTTTTTCTTATTGGATGCTTTGTTTTGAATAGAACCAGATTTTACCTTTTCAATGATGTATCGTAAGTTATCATTGTTTTTCGAAAAATTGGAGATATTGAAAAAATAATTCTTATCATAATAGGCTCTAACTTTGATGTTTCTTAATTTGACTTTCAATTTGTTACACTCAATGACATTTTGTTATTGCACAAGTCATTGAATTTTTGATGAAAAATGGCTTTCACGAATGAAGAAAAAAGATATATGATACAAATTTATTACAAATACGATAGAAACAGTGTTAGGACATCAGAAAGACGATTACCACATCGAACTATGTTCAAGTTATTGGATCAAAATCTCACCGAGTTTGGTTCATTTGAAAAGCCGAGGAAAAAATATGGAGACAGAATCAACAATCAAAATTTGATAAATGTGGTTGTATGAGGTAAATTAGACAGTTCTGTTTTTTCCGGATATCACCGGATATACTCGGAATTTCAGAACTTTCTTAACGGCGTTATGTTAATCAGGTAAATGCGCAACTTTGCACCAATTTAATCATCTTCGAATCTCTCATAGTTTCCGAGATCCCAATGGTGAGGATCGAATTTGATAACCCCTATATAAAATTTGTTGATACTAGTCTTCGCTTTTTGTCAGTTCTTTCTAATTACTAGAAGATTTTTGAATTGGAAAATGTTCATTTTTTCAAATATATTTTCAGAAATATCAAAACCAATGAAATTTTTCACACCATTTAGTAATGCATGAAAATGTATCCCCACTTCTTCTTGGCAGGAGGTGTATGAGGGACCACCAAAATGATAGTGAACCCATTACTCCGATGAATATTACTGCATTAAAATGTACAAAATATGTACTGATACCAATCAAATTCAGTCACACTGGACTACAGGAAAATTCTCAACTCGGCAGTACATATGTGCGGTATCATAAACTCCAGCTGGGAAATATCACTTTCAAAATAAACTAAATGTCAGATTTATGCGCACGCCCATCCCAGAAGCTTCTGATCTATATCCCCACCATTGATTTCAAATGTTACTGCCAGTGTTGCCATTTGTGGCGACTTGTCGCCAAAATGACTACTTTTTACGATGTTTCGAGCCTGGCGGCGATTTTTCAAAAAGTGCCTGTTTTTGGCGACTTTTAGAACATTACCTTCAATAATTTTTTTTCAGTAGTGTCAGAAAAACACCCAGTGTTGACCTAATTAATATCGATAACA
>WOGO01008614.1:0-10565 GCA_015342085.1 Leptinotarsa defecta
ATAAGTGTGTGAGTTGTTGTGACACTACTTTTGTTATTTTCAAAACGATGGATCAAACATAATTTCACACTACTTTTCGATGGGCATATGACAAAAACCGCATATGGCAAAGAGAAAATGTGTGTCATCAAGACAATGTACCGTATCACGAGTCGATCAAAACAATGGCAAAACTACATGAATTGAACTTTGAATTGCTCCCACATCCAGCGTATTTACCAGATTTGACTCCCAGTGACATTAGCTGCTCGCAGATCTTAAAAAAATGCTCACGGGTAAGAAATTTCGCTTGAATGAAGAGAAAAAAGACAAATGATTCTACAACAGTGTGGCTCTTCATGGAGATTATGTTGATGAAGGAAGCCAATTTTGAACAAAATAAAATGCGATTTTTTTCTTATGCCCAGGATTTTTCAGTCCATGTGTGTTAAATCATTCAAATATCAACTCTAGCAGTTTGAGAATCCGGGCGGTATATTTTGAATGGAATTGGGAAAATAGTTATCGCCCTCAATTTTTGCAAAAATAAAACGGTTCTCCCATCGGCGAAACTATGTTAATATGTCAACAGACAGTATCACTAGCGATTGGGGTATATTTATATGCTCTTCTACCAGTTGAATGGGTAAACTTGGTTACAACACCCAAGCACAACTTGGGATCGCACTCTAAACGGTTAGACCATCACCTTATTTTTCTTCACACTGATTGAAGGCAAGGCATACTCTCATGAAACCTGCAGAGGGTTGATCGACAGTGAAGATACCGGTTGGCAGTTTGAATAGGCTATAATATTTTCATTAGTGAGCAATAATCTTAAAAAAATTGCGTTTTCCATTAGAAATAAATACCAAAGAAAAGAAATATTTCCCTGAATTAAATTCTGATTGAATCTCTGATATTATGATTATGGTTTTGAATGTTTGCTGCATTTTTACGCAAAAAACGGCTGAACGAATTCGGATGACATTTGGCACAATGGATAAACACTATTAATGCTATAATGTAATATAATTGAATCCAGATAAGAATAAAAAAACAGAAGTGCTTCTATAGAAGTACATTAACCAAAAAAATGCACGACAAAAAAACAGTATCGAACATATCAAACTGAATGCAAAACTACCCCCTTTTTCTGTACATCAGGGTAATCGATATCATTGATAATCTTTCAGAATCATTAATTTTTGCATCACTCACATATTTTTCATATCTTCTTGGATGCAATTCAGAGACCCACGAAGACAAAGTCTTGAGCAGATGCAGCAAGTTTTTTATAATTTTTTTATTCCTTTATATTTTTATATCAGATTATAACAAATACGAAACAGTATTGATAGTTCCTCTATTTGTTTATCATTCTAAATGGAGGCGGTAGAGCCAAATAACGAAATTTGACAATTCTAGTTTCTGGCTAATATTTCAAAAATAACCATTGACATTCTCGAACTGAAAAGATATAATTCTAGTAACCCAAGATAGGAAACTGTTGTCCGAATCAACTGACCTTGTAAGTCTTACCGTTTCCGAAATAGCAATAGTGGGTTCAGCTAAAATGAACGTCCTGTATATACTTCTGCTTCTTTTCTTTTTCTTTGAGTTCGCTAAATCCAATAATGTCGCTTCCAATCTGCGACATTAGTTCCGCAAATTTAATTTATCAGGAAACTTCGATCAGGAAAAGCAGAAATCCAGAGCGGCATTTCTTTGGTCAATAGAAATCAAACATAAACATGTTGAAAACCGACATATCCGGTCGGAAGATAGATAAACTATCGAACTCTTTGCAGATAAAGCAGCAGAATTAAAAAGTTGAACTATATTTAGTTGTTTATTTTACTGCTGGAAACTTTATGGGATAACATAAAAAGTCATATCATGTTTACATTGCATTGACATTAACATTTCACAATTGAACAATTGTACATCTGAATGTTTATATTTTATACAGATTATTAGTTGAAGAATACTACTGTGCTTATCGATTGTTTTAACAATAGTCAGCAGATAACTACTAGTTTTTATCAACACTATCCATTATTTTCTGCATTTTCATTGATTATTCGTGCAATTTATAAACATAAACTATATTCACTTTGTAATCGCCGGCGATTGGTTAATTTCAGTGGTGTGATTTGCGTGACCGTAAATATTCACGTACAAGCTTGCAAAACAATTTTTATAATTCAATGGATCTTCGAAATTATTCGCGTGGGAAGCTCACAGAAAGTGTCTTCAATTCCCACTTAGAATTTAAATGAGAAGTAGCGTGTTAAAAATATTTTTAACACTAGTGTTGAAAGTATTTCCAACGCGATTTTTTCGACCAAATAACAAAAAACAAAACATGATTATTCAATTAACAAGGTGGTTTTATTATGAACAATAGATATAGATATAACAAGATTCTGTTACAAATGTATTGTATACATTAATTACATTATTATTTACATTATTATTTGAACTAGCTGAGTTGACAATTTCTTGGGTATTAACATTTAATTCTTGAAATGAAGAGGATGATGCTGTAACGCTCCTTATAGCTGTTGGGATTATTCTTTCAACTATAGTTTTATAAGAAATAGATTGACCTAACCCTCAGCTACTCTTGTAGCTGAGGGTTATATCGATCCCCTGTGTTTCTTAATATCAGTTACATTTGATCCTCATTCTGCCAGCAAAGAAGCAGAAGACCTTCTGAAACAGTGACCTGTATATTCCTTTGGTTCTGGGAGGTTCAGAAACTCAGCAATGGTAGAGAGCATTTTACCAAACGTGTTTATACCAACTGGGTTGGCACTGCATTTATAATTTGAGTACTTCAGAAAACAGAAGGAAGTATAATGCAACGTATTTATAGTCAACGTTTTTTCCAAAAATGCAAAAAAAAACAATCTACTTTTGTTTTTAGAGTTTTGAACAATCAATGATTTACCCATTCATTCAATGTTTTCTATTAATAAATGGCACAGTTCTCCATGCCGGCAGGCTCCATATATTCCAAAAATAGTAGCAACTTTTATCATCAAATAATTTTCATCTGGCGCCTTATTAATGAACCTCTGGACTGTTTTTGATTTTTTGGTGCTATAACTTTAATTTTTCTGCATTAAGAATGCCATCTCCTTGAAATATTGGCTTACATTAACACCATTTTTAACGAGCGCACTAGACTTTATCATTGAAAACTTGTTCCAGAAAGTTGACGATTTCCATATTTTTGATTTCTCTTCTAGACAGGCTAAGAAGACGGTTTCGCTGAAACTTTCATCAATGTTTTTAAGTCTACACCAGCTAAGAAAATTAAAATATGTGATATCGTACTATATATATAGTGACCGATTTTTTTTGTAACAACTCATTTGGAAGTTTTTTTTGCAGCCTCTTCAATATCGCCAGGAACACACAATTCCCCACTATTGTACTTTATTATGCAAGACATTAAACACCAGCAAGAACTTCAAATGTGACTTTAAATAAAACGCGTGAGCTGTAAACAATACTGTATGTTGGTAACCAGGTTTTTCGGCGTCACCTGACACGGCCACTTCACAGCAAATGCGATAATATAAAAATAGTTAACTGACAAGAGATGTCAAAATGTGTTTTTATCGAAATATTATATTTAACTATTTTATTATGAAAACAGGATAGTTGTACAAAAAACTTTGTATGATTTCTGTGTTAAAAATGACTTTTATTTTGATACTCATTTCATAAATAGCTATTTTTACTCTTACAGACATCTATCAATGCTTTTACAGTTTTTGAAGACATGAATATGACAAAAAATTTTCATATTTTCTTAGAGATTAAAAAAATTTTCGTAAATGAAAATCATCTGTAATTTCGAAGTCTTTCTTCATATGTGAAACGACAGAATATTTATGGAATATGACAACCGTGGAGGTGTATATATACTTTTTTTTTCTATGGCACTCTCAGAGAACCAATTTCAGGTTAATCATCGGTTGAAAAATCACAATTAACCAATAGTGGATATGGAATTAATATCCCAGGTATAGAAAGCATATGATTGGAGGTGATTTCTAAGTATTTGTAGGTACTGTAACATTCATCAATTCCATCATCTACTCACAACAGTTTTCTAAAAGCATGCAGAGGAAATCTATGAGCTGTCAACTGAATCGTGATAAACATATTTTGTGCTAGTGATACAGTGTGTCAGAAAAAAAAGAATAGAAAATATGAGGTACATTGTATGTCGTCTTCAAAACCCCATTATATAAATAGTAATTGGATCAGTACTAATTATTCCAGTAAAGAAATTTAGGTCATTAGCGCAACGAAATAACAAATGGTCTTTGCCAGAACGTAGAAATGACATCAATATTCTCTGACGTCAGATTGAATATGAATTTTCATCAAGTATTGTCCAATTTCGTGACATATATTCCTGTCAAATTCAACATTTCCTAATTGAATTGCGTGGGTATACCTGTGATAAGCAAGTATAAACCAATTCAAGATGCTTGGTGTATTGCCTGGTCACAAGGAAACATATAACAAAGATATAGAAGAAAAACTAATGTTGATTCTGATGCCAGATGCTTTGAAGGTCAGTAAATGTTATTCTCTCGAATATCCTGAGATAGGAAATATATTCTGAAACACTACTAACAAATGTGTAAGTTTCCTTTTCAATAAGAGTCCTTTCTTCTGTAAAACATCTCTAAAAATATCCAAAAAGTTGATGGTTAAATATGTGCTGATATCTTCAATACGTCCATTTTTAGCGATGAATTCAGATTTGTTTGAAAGTTTTTGCATGTTTGTTCTCCAGTGAAGTGTGTACAAATTTTGGATGTTGATTCCGGCACTCCTACATTTTTGGTGACCACTTTTAGAAATGTTTGCATGTTTTGGAATTCTATTTTCGTTTCAGGTCATCGAAATATGTTTAACGGCTCTTGCTTAAACAAACTTATCTACATAGAATATATTTTAGAATGGAGTTTCGTTCTTCGTATAATTGTTAAACAAATACATGTCTTCTTATGACAACCGACAAATCAAAGGATTTTTCAAATATTTAGATCTGTACGAAAACTTAAAGTTTGACATTCAGTATTTCAGAAAGAGAATGCGTTAGAATATATTTTAACAATATTTCACATGAATTCAGTGGCAAACAAAATTTTCAATTTGAAAAAATAGTGATCAGTTATTACATTTTGAGTACCTAGTGATATGAGAAATATATCAAAAGAAACATATAATTGATACATATTATTATAATTAATGCACACAGATTACCACAAAAGTATATTCAATAATTTTAAATTCTTTCTACTCATTTCTGTACAGTATTTATTGATATCAGAAAAACATTTGTCTGTCAAAATATTTTTCAGTTATTTTCTGAAGCTCTGTCCTCACTAATTATTTTGAAAACGACTTTGGTATAAAGTGATTATTTATTTTACAGAAAAGGATTTTCTCAAAAACTCAATAATTTGGTTTTAATTCACAAGTTTCGGGATATGTTTATTTGACGTCTATGTTATATTTGCAATAATTTTTGAATTTATATAAAATGAAAGAACGTATTACATTGGAAATAGTGAATAAATAGTGGATCAGTAATGGTTATCAGTTTCAAAATAATTCGTTCTGAATAATTCAATTCATTTACTATCTTTCATCGTCGACGGTCGGATTGAAATGGGATTTAACCCATATTCAAAAATATTCGAAGAGAAATTTTATTCTTTCACGCATAATTATTTTGAAACAAACTGTGGATCACGAATCAAAGATCTATGTAATATTTTTCAACACTTTTTGATGAATTTGGCCATCATGAAGGTAACTCTTCAAACAGTTATAAAAATGATGTATGTACTGCTGGCAGGTACTCAATATTCTTATCATATTCACTAAAGTTCCGTAACAGAGTGACGAAAAAGTATTAGTCATTTATATGAAGTTTAACACACAGTTAAATCACTTGATATGACTACCAATATAGATGTTAGGGAACATCCCAACAGCACGATACATTCTCATCATTTCTTTCAGAAAAGGGAAAAAGGCATTAATATGATAATAATAAATGCATTGCAAATCCAGAACAGATATCAAAAAAACAGTACCAGAGAGACGAAAAAACGAATAAGAAAAAAATACTGACTCTAGGTGGCAAATTTTTCTTCTGTTATGGGGAGAATGGAGAATGTTTTTCCAAATCATAAAACAGTAGTTTGACCATATATTCAAGCTCAAAAATATATATCCTGTTTCAGTTTTTGCTACTTTAATAACCAATTCAGAAGAATATCAAGAAAGTCACGACCCATGTTATAATTTACTTTGATCTCATATTTTGGAATGAGAAAAATATTTTTTTTAAGGATTTTTACTGATCGCACGTTGAGAATTATTACTTTGAAGTTTTTTTGCAATAATTGGTTACAAAAATCAACAAGAGATGTTCTTTCATACAATTATAATTTTTTGAGAAGATAATGCCATTGAAAAAAACAAAGAGACTCGAGCTGCTCTGTTTGATATTTTCAAGGTCTTTGACCTGAGGGTACGATAATGGAACCTAGAAGGGATGGCTTGGTAGATGGTTTCTGTTTGTGCCTGTGGAGTTTTCTCAACAGACGTTTCCTTACGAGTAGCTATCGATGGATACCATCCATACTGGTGTTCTCCAGGGATCCACATTGTCTAACATCTGTTGGAAAATACCAGCTTTGCTGACGACTGCACACTCGCCTTACTTCCTTCTGGAAACTTTTAATTCACCTTCCAATGTACATTTTTGCCGACAACATATCTGATATGAATGACAGAAACCAATTGAAATTCAATTCGTAGAAAACTCTTTCATCAGTTTTCCGTATGAAGTTAAATTTGGCCAAATTGGACATACTAAGACATACAATTTTGCTACCTGCTTCCAACACTTCCAATAATTTGTTAGTTGCCAAACTGTGTGGTTTTACACCTAGATGGATTCGTGATTGCTGCTTGGTTCTATCTTGAAACGAAACATTCGAAACCTACGACTTGGTCGCTCTTTGCTATAGACACTTCCATTGGAAGTGTTTGTCTGACTCAACTCTTGATTGGGCACCTCAGTGGAGAATGCTTCTGGGTGGAGTGTCATCTATAGGTAAGAACCCTCGTGCTGACGCTCCATCCTGAGGTGTGTATCCTTGTCAAAAGGATATATGATTTCCAGTTCACTCAGTATCACTTCAAGATATCAGGTTCCTCCTCACCGTAGAAAGCCTTGTCATGGTGATGAGAGGGTCTGCTGTGAGAACCTTTATGAGTCAATGAGGGTCCAAAAAACCCGAATCTTAGTCTACAAAGAAGATGGACGTCGACTAAATGACCCTCTTCGATGAAAGATCAAGAAAAGGAGTTTCTCAGTTCGCCAGTTTTTGATATGAATTCCCAAAGCAGAAACAAAAAAAACTGCATGGCTGAATCTAATGTATCGTAAAGAAAAGCTGAACACTTGCTTTCATATGAATAAGTGCTGCGGGCATCAAGGTGCTAATGCGAATCTGACTCTTTCAACATTCGTTAACCTCAATAAAGTAAGATTCTAGAGCTGAAAATTGCAACCTGAATGGCTACAGACTACGTGTGGAGGTATCCAATAACCTTGCTGGTAAGGTAAGGTTACTATCCTGTAGCCATGGAAGAGCATTTCTCTGAAATGCGACACAGAAGACCCACTACATTGAGAAAAATGTACTATGGTCTCAACCTTGGAGAGGATCATCACTAGGAAATTCACCCTTTGGTAGCTGAGAACGTACCCTGTGCTTGCCTCTCTGTAGACCGGATCAGTTTTTCAGCGCTAGGCAGAGTCCCATTCTTGTCAGCTGACCTTAAAGATACCTCACCTCATAAAGTAGTCGGATTCGTTGAGTAGCTGGATTTATTTGATGGAGGTGAATGAATGTGAGCCACAATACACCCTCAAAGGTCACAATGGAAGGTCGAATAGACCTGTTCACTTCCTACCTAACATTTGATTTCACCGAAAGCTATATATGTTTGTACGTGACAAAGTATAGTTGTCTATTCCGTCAAAATTCAAATCGATATACCTTGAACCTTTTGAGCATTCGTTTATGATAACTGCCTCCTTTCAGAAACTATTTTTTCAGATAGTTATAATCTTTAGCGATTTAAATCCAGTCCAATTACCTAAGAGCAGTGCTTGTGTATCTCCATAAATAACCAAGTTTTAGGAATACTTTTAGCAGATCTATATGTTTCTTGCAGATCGATATTGGCAACAATATATGTGATGAAGTTTCAAGAATTTTTTCACATAACGGTGATTCTGTTCCTGACGAAGTGTATACGTTGTTTTGAGATTTAATTACTAACAATGTCTCCAAAATTCTATACTTGAGAAACAGTATTTTTGAATGACTGAGTTGGCCACGAAAAAATTCTACCCATATATATCTTTAAAAAAGCAAAGAACTGAATTATTCTTTTTCTTTTCAGTCTCTCCTTCCTAGTTTTGGGAAGGAAACAGCACATGTGATAAAGCGGGGTCTACTTTGGCAACAGCGTGATAAGTTCTTCAGCCGTTGGAAGGAACGCTACTTCATCCTCACCAGAGACTACTTGTATGTCTTCCGAAGAGCGTCAGGAACTGACAGAATCTCAGAAATGGGCCAATTCATCTTCAAAGTGAAACTAACCGATGTAGTCAAAATAGAATGGGAAAATAAAAAGACTTATAGCACTGGTGAGTGAGATTTCGAAAACTGTATTCAAATATTTTCACCTGGATCCGTGTGGGAAAGTTTGGAAAAAGAAACAAAAACCTAAATACTTCATCATCAATAAAAACTAACTATAAAAATGTTTAGATCATGCGTAGAAGTTTTCTTCAGACACAAAATAGAAGAAACTGTTCATCCGAAACTTTTGAATATATATCCGGAATTACACAGAAATTACCATTTCTCATTCAGTTGGTTCGTCAAAGATTCGTAACAGAATTGAAAATTAATGTCATACACAAGACCGCCTTATAACTCAATACATGAAAGATTGTTGGGATGCAACGTCACTCACATTGAAAACTTTCCATCTACAGGTAGAAGTTTCTTGTGAAAACAGTAGTTTTTCAACTCCTCATCAGCACATTTTTGGATGACTCGATTCATAAAGATGAAATTTCATTCGAGATTCGAGACACATCTGCTTTCGTCCTATTGATAAAAACATTTTTTTTTCTTCACAATTTTCATTCTCTTGGTTATTCCTTCCTTTTTTTGAGTGAAAATGAGTATACTGTGGAATTAAATAGAAGTTACATTACAAAAAAATATCTATTTCTATAAGATATTCTTTTTTTCTGAACAGGGGAAATAACAGAATGACCTCTTCAAATGATTAAAAAACAAAATTCTCTACTTGCAGAGGCACAAAATGTAGATAATAATAGTTAATTGAACATTCAGAAAGAGAATAAGGTATGTAGACAGAACTTCTGGAGCCTTGAAATTAATAAATTCAAAAATTCCATTTATGCATCTGATGACAATACTAAATAATGTATTTCCCAGATAGCGGATCATCAAGTTATTCTTTGAATTTGATTATTTTATTTCATAGTTCGTTCCCAGAAATATTCTTGCCATGTACGTCTATGTAAATTTCATTAGAATTACGTTCCACGCTAAATTCAAATTTGAATGAAGTTTCGTCAAACAAAAATTATGGAAGAATTTCAAAAACATATTTTTTCGAAATCTCTAAGTGAAAATTGTTTCTTATATCTTTTCTTCGAACATTATTTTGATGGATTCTTTCTTATGATTTTCGTAGTTCAATACCAATTATATCAGTGTTACAATCCATTTTTCAACCAGTATTCAGATAGTGATATTAATTTACTCTTCAGGAGTATGACAGAGTAATTTTTTTTAATAATCTCCTCTTCTGTTAAAATTTTTGTCATGTACCACAACTTAATTTTGCCAAAAACACTGCAACACTATTTATTTCAAAAGAAATGGAAATAAGTATTCAACAATTTTTTTTAAATATGTTAGGGATTCAGATGATGTCATCTATTTAAGTATTTGTTATATTTGCTTCGAAACCATCTATTTTTATTTTTGATTGCTATTCTCAAACTTATCATCTTCATCTCATCAAATTCAGTATAACATGACATAAGAAAAACAGTAGATGAAGTAGAAATTAACTTTCGTAATAAATAAGTATATATTCTTGTGATGATACCTTCTGAAACAATACATATAAAAGATGTGAAATACGACAAAACATCAAATGTTAATAGAAGATCAAATAACAGAAAGACAATGTCAATTTTTAATATTAAAAAGAATATAAAAGGTGTAACTAAATAAGTGTAAAACATTTAAGGAGGTGAATCCTCATCGAGAAAAAGATAGGACCTTTCATAAAAAGAAATTTCATTGGAGCATCTCTTGTTAAGATACAGCCCCTTAAAGGGGGTACATAAAATTTGTATAACAATTTTTTTCACGAGCACTAAAAAAGTTACAATATTGAAATTAACCTGA
>WOGO01008615.1:0-10565 GCA_015342085.1 Leptinotarsa defecta
CATGTAGTTATTTACATTTATATGTTTTTTATATTTAGTTTTGGACTTGACATTTTCTTTGTTATTATGCATTGATTGTACTTTTTAACCAAAGAAATAAACATCAATATTATTATTGTATATATTTTTATTGCCAGGACAAAAACATGATGAACTTTGCCCACACCGACTCTTTGAAGAAGCTCCTATGTGTTAACTGCCAAAACCTACTGTCTCACTTCCCCATTTACTTCAACCTGAATGGTCCGACCTGCGGGCGGTGTCCGACTGGTGAAAATTCTATAAGAAACGAGGCATATGAAAATCTCGCCCAGTTCCAAAAGTTTCCTTGCTGCCACAAAGAGAATGGATGTCTGGAAAATCTGTTTCCTAAGGATATCCCCCAGCATGAGAGGTTATGCAGTTACAGAAAATACTCTTGCCTCACTCTTGATATGAATTGCCGGTGGCGGGGCTTATCTCAAGATCTGCTGACGCATTTCGAGGAAGAGCATCCTCTGTTCCTTCTGAGTGAAGGAAACTTTGAGATAGACTTCGTCAACAGTCACAAGGAGAACTATCTCCTCCCATATGGGGAAAATTTGTTTATGGTAAACCGTACTACTGACTCTAAGGCTGGCACGTTTTGCTGCAACGTGACTTACATTGGCAGCAACAAAGTTGTTGAAGAATATTCCTACAAAATTATATTGGAGAGTGGGAACAAATCGAAGGTTCATGAGCTCACCAAAAAACTCAATTGCCCCATAGAAATAGATAGCAAAATAATCAGGAGCATACTGAATGATCCTTTGTCTATTGTGGCAAGGATTGAGGTGTTTCGTGAGGAGAAGTTGATTAATAATTGTGAAAACAAAGATGAGGACAGTGACTTGGACTATGAACTTCTTCGAGAACTGGAGTGTTTGGTAGGTATAATCATTCTTTCTAGTTACTGTTTTGTTCAATTGCTTCATCATCATTTAATCCATCCAGTAAAGTTGTGAATATTCGACAGTGATGATGTCATATTACTTTAGGATTTATTTCCATTCCAGTCAACTACGCATTCCACTTTCTTTTTGATGGACCCATTGAATATTTATTTAAGTCCTTCCATATTATAGTACACCCTGTTTGTACATGAAAATTATATTGAAAAGGGAATATTTTCAAGAGAAATATGTATTTTGGCAAAAAAATACATTTGCCTTCATACTCCTGCATCATTAAACTAAAAATGTGGATGACCTTCAAAGGAAGGAAGAAAGGCCATAACTACAATGAAAACTTTTTACAAAGACGGTAGATTATGCACAGAAGATACAAAATGTAAGAAAAAACTTTTTTAAACAACTACTTCTCAATATCCCTACTCCTCATTCAATAGGTATCAATTTGTTGAAATTGATGATCATGAATTGATGAACTATCTAGTCAAATCAGGGGTGCCACAGGGTTCCAATCTTGGCTCACTGCTGTGTTCATTATTAGAGTAGAGTACTTTATTTGACCATTTTACACACTATAGTATATTTATGGCAAGTCACGAATACAGAAATCTTTGTTTAAAGTTACAAAGATAAAATCATCTAGCGAAAAAATATATATAAAAGTAAAGAGTGTAGGTCAATTAAAAGTATAATTATAAAATCAATAAACTAAGGATTTAATGATGTATTTCACAAGTTAAAGACCCTGCCATGCCAGTGTTGGATAAAAAACTTTTTATTCGTAGATTTTAATTTTGCAAGGCTTTGTGTCTTTAGAGACGAGTGAAGATGATTATACAGGTATAAGTTTAGTGAATTTCTCTTACTAATTTTTTTTTATATCTGGGCAGGTTCAATAAACTTGCGGATATCGTTCCATATACATGAATATCACAATGTCTGCCAAATTTATTAACGTTGTTTATTGTCGACTTTCTCAAATAATTGTATCTCCAAAATTACTTTATCCCGATGATCTAAAGATTTAGAACACATGCCTCTACAAAATGACATCAATTCAATTTTTCAGTGGTGCCATGGTACTGAACTGAACAAATCGAACAATAAACAAAAAACAATCTGGCAGCTCATAAATAAAAACATAGGTAGCAACAATCACAAGAACATCTCTTCTTGTCTTGCATCAGATCAGTTAAATGACTTTTTTTATAAATATAGTCCTGGATATGACATGAGCACACCCAATAATTCATTCACAAACTATCTCCACCAAGTTCCATGCAATGCTGATAACTTGATGCATTTCTATCAAACTGATACTGCAGAGGTGAATGAAGTCATCAAATCCCTAAAAAACTCGGGCTCGCTTGATTGGTTATGTACAAGGAAAATATATCTGTGCTACTACAACCAATTACATGTATTGTCGACTTGATTCTGAAATCTGGTGTATCTCCATCAAAACTAAAAATTGCAAAGATAATTCCGGTTTTGAAAAGTGGTGATATCGATTTTTCTTATTCACACTTGTTTAGCCTTGTAAGAAGCATTTTCTGCAATTGGGTGTTTTACATGTAAGAAATAGAGATGTATCTATCTATCTTTGTAAATGGCACTCAGTTGAGCAAATCGGTATTCATACAGCTCTCGTATCTTCGTGATGCAACATTTGATGACTTAACTCCAGAAATATTTCCAAAACTCAAAACCATACAGTAAAATGAATATCACAGGAAGTTTAAAAACTAATCATTAATTTCAAGTAACGTGAAAACACCTTATATAGTTTCCTGCAAGCTCAAAATCAAAAAACTGGAAATGAAAATCGGACATATTGAAACAGAAGTATATATTTCTACTTTCCTATCACCCCTATTCAGGTCTGCATGGAGTACATGGTCCCGCCTATCCACCAATGCGTTACCGGCCACAGCATATGCATGAAATGTAAAGAAAAAGTCAAAGAGTGTCCCACGTGCAAGAAAGAGTTCGGGAACACTCAAAATTATGCGCTGGCCCAAATAATCAGCCACATCACCTACCCGTGCAAATACGAGAGGTGCTCTTACACAGCCAAAGCCAAAAACATCAAAGTCCACGAGGCGACGTGCTCTTTTGGACCGTTCAAGTGCCCCCTGCAGGAGTACGTTGGCTGCGAGTCACTTATCATCTTTGACGAAATGTACGACCACATCCTGAACAATCATTACGAGAACCTGCTGGAGATGGAGACTGTCTCGTATCCTTTCAATCATGATGATGAAAACGAAGATGAGGATTGTTACATAGTGAGGTAATAATAGATACATGTTTTATTTTTTCCAATGAAAGCTGTCATTTTTAGAGCACAGGAGTTTTCTAGTATTTTCAATTATTTTTGTAAATTCTCCACGTTCTATTTGTGAAATAATAAATAATTAGTAAAACAACATTTCAGAACACACGCTTTCATTTGTGAGTACTAAAAAGGAGAAAAAAAAATGTAAGCGAATCAAACCCAACAACATATTACATTACATATTTACATATTACACACAACGCATGTCATGAAATTTACTTATTATATTGGGAAAAACACTATTTTTACTTCAAGATCACTCATGTCCACATCAAGTTACATACAACATACTACAAACTTTTCAGCCCATTTGCTATTCAGTATATTTTTAGGATATAAAAAGATTGTCTTATTGAATAAAAAAAATAATGAATTTTATAGGTATGGTACCAAGCTGTTCAAGTTACACTACATGTTCAATGGAGATAACCTTTTCTGGGCCATGCAGTTGATTGGACCTCCTGAGGAGAGCAGTAAATACAAATTCGAGCTAGATGTCGCCGACAACACAGGAAATAATGGCAGGGCATACTTCAAGGCACCTTGTGGACCCCTTACCGAAAGGTGTGATGCCTTCCTCGAAGACAGCCCCCATATTTTCTGGGCCTACGATCAGATCAAGCAGCTTATTGGCAGCGAATTATGCTACAGGGTCCGGATATTGCCTAGCAAGATGGACTCTTACTGAAATTAACCTAATGAAGATGTCTCCTAAATTATGAATTGTGTGATTTATTGTGAGTGTGATTACGAAAAGTACTGGTAAAAATTTGCAGAATTCGTATATAGTATGTTTTAAATCAGAATGTTGTAAGTAAGAATTGACTGAATTATGCTTGACTATTCTGTTGAAAAATATTTTATTATAAGTTGACAATGTCCAAAAAAATATAATAAAGTTTCTGTTCTACAGATTGACAGGAGTTATTATTTTTGTAGTACTTGATATTTGTTGTTTGTCTAAACTTAGTGAATCGCAATAGTAATTCTCAAAGGATGCTTTCAATCAAATTATATTTGAAAATATTCCAGGTATAATGCAAAGTTTTCTACCTTCAAAAATTGCTAAGAATATACATTTCCATTTTCTCTTTTTACTCTACTACAGTTACTACCCTTTTGGGCTTTGGAAGCATCTAGTTGCCTGATGGCAATGAAAACTACAGAAAGATACAGGAACCGATTTCTTATGTCCGGCTTTTCAAAGGACCTCGTCTAGAACCTTCATTTAACTTTGACATTTGTTATTCAAGTTATCTGTCAATTCAGTAGATAGCCATCTCGATTCTATATATCAGTTTTTCCGCCTTAATTTTATAGTTTTCGTTTTCCATTCAATTAAACATTAATATTAGAAGTTATGAGGCAGTTGATGATGGTCAAAAATTGAAATGAAAAATTCTAGTTACTTTCATTATCTTCAATGGTTATCTTCCGTTGAGTTGGTAAAAATGGAATTTGTCAAATGTTATACATGAAGAAACTGAAAGGTATAAATTTCTTACTATTTTCCATAAATTTTTCAATTTTCAGTATTAATTTTTACAAGGAATTGATAGATGATAAATGAACCCATTTGTAATATTCAGGTCACTCAACAGGTGACTTGTTGTCTTCAGAGGACTCTTGTCTTATTGTAAAAATTCCGAGAATCACATGTTCTTTCTGAATTACTGGTTAGGGAAACAAGTTATTAAATTCAGGTAGTTTGAACAGATTCATGATTTTGTATAGAATAGCAAAGAAATAATTTGATATGGTATGCCATCATCGCCCTCCAAGCAGTGGGAGCAGCTGAACTTAAAACAATAGATCTTTATAAAGACAGATTAATTTTGTGGTATAAAAATCCTTCTTTCAGACATTATACAGCAAAGCAATATCAACACTGATTTACTAGCTGTTTATCATAGAATCATATCCTTTTGTTCTCAATAAAACCTGTTCTTTTGGGTTTTGTACGCGGCTATTATAACAGCAGTAAAAAACTCTTTCGTTTCGAGTTTTCAGTGACGGAAATCAAAACTCAGTTTTCCATATTCATACGTCAATCAAAAAAATCATTTCCGGGACCATTAACAATGTTGCTGGCTTCCATACTTTTCTCATAGCTTGCGTGATTAAAGATGTCAATGATAGATGGAGCTCATATTCATGACACAAAGTATCTAAGAATATAAATATGCCAAACAATCTCCGGTATATAGACAAAAAGAGGAAATACTCAAATTCCTGACAAAAATGGGTAATAATGCATGTGTTCGGTTATTCTATTTGTTATCAAAAAAACATAGGTCAGTGATACCGGTTTCAAATGCACAATGCTTTATGAAATATCTTTGTGGGCCTTGCCTAAAGTGAGATTCAATATGTCATAGTTTTTTTTGTTTTCAACTTCATATAGCGATAGTGATAAAATTTGTTCAGATGTATTTGTTACAGAAGGGTAAAGTTACAAGTTCGATTGTGTTTTATTGAAAATTCCACTGACAAGTTCCACTGACGAGTTCAGAATGAATTATACTTTCAGTACATTTGCAGTGAACAATATTTCTCTCAATGTAACATAAACTTTCACCTTCATTTTCACTACAACATTGACTATTAAAAATGAACCATCCATCCCATATGAACTATCGACCATATGTGTCGATTAATGTGACGGAAAACATGCGATGCGTTTGTTGTCTACAGACTTTAGTATAATTTTTCACAATTCTACTGTTATTCCCCACTCAATTTCCTAATTGGTATTATCAGAGCAACCATTGTCTCTGGTATTATTGAAGAACGTTAAATTGTCAATGAGGATTGACCTTGAGAAGTTTATCGGCCAAACCCAGCAGAAATACATACTTGCTGAAGATTTTTATCTACATTTTTTAGTATTCCACGATTTTTTGTTACAAAAAAAAGAGTCCGTCCAGGTTCGACTCGACCTTGAATTTTGTGTTGGAAGTTGTAAAATTTTTTGCTCACCAGAGAGCGCGTATTTTGTTCAAAATAAAATCGGTGAAAACCTAAATCTGGCAATCTACTCTGTGTAATATCCTTGAATGTGAAGTGGTATATAGATTTTAGTTATCGTGTAATAATCATTAGTCATATTTTATGCTTGGTAATTGGTTATAACGAGTTGGAAAGGGAAGCATTTAGTAATTTTCAATCGATATTAGTGTTACTTATTGATTTGACGTAAGTAACTACCTGTTGATCGCTTATAGGTGTTCTGGGTTTCCCCAATCTTGTGAATGATATATTGTGTCATAGACTTTTTATCATTGTTTCTTGTTAAAAAAATTGCTTTTTTCAGTTCATTTTCAACATGTCGAAGCTTTTTATCCCAGCCGATATCCTGGATAAAATGGTTTGCCTGAACTGCAGCCTTTACCTTTCAGTATTCCCCATCCATACAAAAAATGACAGCAGCGGAGCCATATGCGGCAGATGTCCCATCACCGATAAATCCAAATACATCAGGGATGAAGCTTATGAAACCATCTCCCAGTACTTGTTGTTCCCTTGCAGGCACACTGCCAATGGATGTCATGAAAACCTGACTCCAAATAAACTGAGTGAACACGAGATAAGCTGCAAGTTCCGCAAGTTTGACTGTCCCAGCGTGGGCTTCTCAGAATGCACGTGGCAGGGCCCCCGCAATGAGATGCTCCCCCATTTCGAGGTGAAACATCCTGATCTTCTCCTGAAAAATGACTCGTTCGAGCTCAGGTTTAATGACACCCTGGTGCAGAAGTTCCTCTTGTGTAAAGACGATCGGCTGTTTTTGGTGAAAAAGGAAGTCGAGTCTCACAAACGCGTCTTCATTTGCTCTGTGGAACACTTGAGATCTGAAGAAGAGGATCAACAGTTCCACTACTTCCTCAAAGTGCTTGGTTGCGAAAGGACTTACATGTACTCAAGCAACGAGAAGAGTTCAGAATGGGATGATCCCACCAGTTTGACGTCAGATTTTTTGAAAGAGAAATTAGGCGAACAGCAATTTTACATCATTACGGTTGAGATCATGGCGCACAATAAGAATGAGAAAGTATTGACTCAGCTGGCAAAGGTAAGTTCAAATCAATCATTAATAATAATAATAATGAATAGGTATTTATTCTCAATTGATATACAAAAGTGCTATAAGTCATCAATTTACGGAAATGGACAGTTATTGGATTCAAAAATGGCTTCATTTGTTGAAATGAATATTACATGTGAAAGTTTCATTTTACTAATAATTATATATAAGACTATCACTGAAAACTAATGAAGAATGTGCAGTTACATTTCTCAAGTGAAAGAAAATATTTTCAAAAACTTTATTTTACAACCATTAGATGAATCTTAGAATAGATCATTTGGTTGCACAATAGATGGTGTCAGCTCATTACCTGACATGAAAAAAAAAACTAATTCCTTTATACAATTGTGTAAAAAACAAAATCATTATGATGAACTATGGGTCCAAATGGTGTCTAGCTTTCTGTGATCATTTCATAACTACCCATTTTAGGAAAGCACTGTCAATTCAGTTCTGAATTTATCTAATGACGTATTCAAAAAACCCACTTCAGTGTGAGATTTTCACTTGAAAGTTTACAAAAACGGGACATGTGTTTCGCTATATTATAGCATTTTCAGCTTTACAATATTGACTTAACGAATTCTGTATCTTGCTCTTATAGTAATTTGAATCCTAATGACTATTACTAATTGAAAATTGTCTATGTGATAAATTCATTACCTGCAATATTTACCTTTCTAGTAACAACTCATTAAACTGGAGAATAATGAATACAAGTTTTACCTTATTTTCCTACTTTTGAGATCTATCCTAATTACAAATTTCATCATTACAAATTAAATTCAATAGAGGGGAACAATTCAAATTTATTTGATTAGTGAGTAACAATCCCGAATTTATTGATTTGTAAGCATTCCAAAAATTCGAGTTTTGAACCTTTCTATTCCAAATGCAATATGCCATAATCGTGCCCTTCTGTTAAAAGATGGTAATGAATTCATCATGTAATAATCATTATGATTCAAATTACTATATATTTTGTATATTTTTCAATACTATCTTCTGTTTTATTGTATCTATGATGAGGTAGGCCTATATGATGTTTTTCATTTTGGAAAAATTTTCGACATTCCACTTCTCCATCACTATATATTGAATGGAAAGCTATTGAGGCATATAAAAAAATTATTACTTCATACATCATTAAGAATGGTTTCCACACACAGGAGTTTTTTCGTATAAAAACCGTAAAAGATGCATATGAAACAACTACTTTCAAAAATAAGCATTGACCACTGTTGAACAAGCGTTTTACATTTGTTGTTATAACAATTGAGGTGCTTACGTCTACTTTCTGGAAAGTATTTACGTGGATCAAGCTTAAATAGACATCTGCCTTCAACCTGTTTCTAACTGCCATAATTGTCAACAACGCATTTTTTTTTAAATTTGGCATATGCGCTGTCAAAAAGTTGAGGTTTTTTCCCCAATAGAATGAAAACCAAAAATGAACCTGAGTAAAACATTTCTAATGGACCCTGTATATTCTTCAAAACTGTTTGGTAGTATATAAAAATATCTTTTCAATGATATATCACAACTGACCATTTCTCTTTGAAACAATGACTAAGAATCCATTTTCTGCTAATTCAATATGGTCCCACTATGCCGTCATCTATGCAAATATTGTCAAACAAATTGATAAGAAACAAAAGACAAAGTTTGTTTAGTTTTTAAGAAATAATTCAATAGTTGAAATTTTTGACCTATTCATGTACTTTTGGTATTTTTTTATGTAATTTTTTACTTCACCTTAACATTAAAGTAT
The DNA here is from genome assembly GCA_015342085.1 of Leptinotarsa defecta. Classification (NCBI taxonomy): domain Eukaryota; kingdom Metazoa; phylum Arthropoda; class Insecta; order Coleoptera; family Chrysomelidae; genus Leptinotarsa; species Leptinotarsa defecta. The sequence continues at coordinate 9,126 of WOGO01008615.1, forward strand.
ATCTTTCTGTCTGACTAAAAGAAAAATGTCTTGAGATACTATGCAGTTCATTTGTCTGTGCCAGTGAAAAAGTGAAAGTTTTAAAGCTGCTCTATCTCTTGCTTACTTTTTCACTGGCACAGAAAAATAAAAAAAAATTGTTAAAAAGAGGTACACTTTTCATTTCCGGTTGAATCAGTATAAGAAATAACAGAAAACTAAACTGATAAATTCTTAACATGTCTACGGACTAAAGATCTAAATTTTGTGATAGACATATTCCAATCAATATCTTGCAAGTAATTTATGTGGTTTGCCAGTCGGAGCATGATTAAGAGGTAGGATGTGGAAGTATAGGTCACGAAGGGAGTCTTGAACTTAAGGATAGTACGCGTAGGTCTGAGAGGTACATTAATTGGTAATAGTGACAATAATTCTGCGGAATTTATATTTTATATACAAAAATTAGTGCAAAGATTTTTTGCCTAGAGTCTAAGGAGGGTATATCAATTTGAGTTCTCAATTGTGATGTTCTAATAATAATAATATTTATTTTATTTGTTGAACAGTATGAAAGCATTACAATAAACATTTACATATCGTAACAAGGAAGATGTCCATGTGTAACTAACAACAAATATAAGTATATAAATATAAAACAACAAAACACGACAGATACTAAACTGTACATATGAAGGTAATTAACAGTTTTTTATCGAGAGTAACTAATAAAACTCGTCAACGGTGTAGCAGTTTCTTTCGATAAGGTATTTTTTCAGTTGTCTTTTGAAAATGCAGATGTTCGTTAAGTCCTTAATGGAAACATCTAGCTTGTTATACAATTTGGGTCCAGGGTATAGGTGACTCTTTTGATAGAGGGAGGTTCGGTGAGGATTCCCTATCAACAACCCTCTAGTTCTAGTTGCGTATGGGTGGTCTTGCTGGTTTTCGCTGAATTTTTCTTTATTCTTATGAACGTAGAGACACATCTCATATATATACAGACCAGCAACTGTGAGTATTTCCAGCTCATGTGCTCTACATGAGTGTCGCCATCCTAAACTAGCAATTATTCTGAACGCGCGCTTTTGTAAAATAAATACTCTTTCAGCAGAGGAACTCATACCCCAATTCAAGATTCCATAGCGCAAGTGACAGCCAATAGTTGCATAGTACAGACTTAGGAGCACCTCTCTTCCACAATGATTCGACATAAATCTCAGTGCATAACAGTTCTTTCGTAGTTTATCACATAGTGAATCTATATGAGGACCCTAATTCAGCTTATTATCTAGAATTAGACCTAGCATTTTTGTTTCTGGTTTGGATGTCACCTCTAGTTGGTTATCTTCATATATTTTAAGAGTTTCGGTGGTGTTCTGCATTGTGAATTTGACTAATGCTGTTTTGCTGTTATTCAGTGCTAAATGATTTCATCAGCCCATTTCATTATTTTCTCAT
>WOGO01008616.1:0-10565 GCA_015342085.1 Leptinotarsa defecta
CGCTAGGGGGTTGAAGGCACAGGTAGAAAAATACATCTAAAATGTGTCCCTCTCAAAAGCAAAATTGACCTGTCCGAGCATTTTTGCGTTAAGGTGCAAGGTGCATACTTTTCGTTGGACCACTCGATATACAGTGATGCATATGATGGAATAAAATCCATATTCCCATACAGAATCTTTATTAATAGGATTGTATTGGTAACTTTCAAACCATAAGAGTTAGAAAAAGGGTCAAATGGGGAAAAAGTTTCATTCATAGAAGCATGGCCAAGTAATTCAAACAAATCGGGAATATCAGGGCCGGTTATTGAGATTTCTTAAGGAAAACGAATTCTGTCATTTTCATTTTCCTTTTTCTTTTACGTTATTTCAAAAATTAACAAAAAATATTGCGGGTATTTTTCATTCGATAGTAAATTCTCCTCAATTTGACGTAAACAGATACCCTCAACCTCATTTTTTCCAATAGGGACCTGCACATTTTATGACACTTTTTGACACTGAATGGATTTTATCAAAATCAAAGGAAGATACAAGTAATAATTATTCACATATTTGAAAAGAGGAAAAAAATTAATTTCGAACCTAAACTTCGTCTCTTTGAATACCTTCTAATGCATTATCAATCTTCTCGCGAAGAATCTCTATTGTCGGATTCGTATATCATTAATTTTATTTTTCAAAGATCACCACAAATGAAACAGCAGCTTATTCGAATCCAAAGATTTGGCAGGCCACTGGACCTCTTGTTCGATTGAAATAATCTGTGACTTGATCATCTAACATTTCTTCTATAATTTCTACACATTTTGCTCCGGTTAGGTTGCCGTCAATAAAATAGGGTTCTACTAATTTATTAATCAAAAACCGCACCATGTGTTAAAAGAAAAACGACATTGATGTTTCACTTCATGAATTAAGGAAGGATTTTCTGTGGCATGAAAATATTTGTCGATTCGATTGTACACGCCAAAATTTGTGAATGTTGTTCCGTCTCGCCAAATAATATTGTACTGAAAATGTGGTTATTCCGCATCTTCCGTTGAAACCAGTTACAGAAGTACAATGTTCTTTGAGGATTATATAGTTTTTGCACGGCTTAAACAAATGATACATCTGACAACAGTCATTCCTAGCGAGATTATTGAGAATGCATTGAAAGGTTTTCAAGGAGACGAAATGAGCAAATGTATAAGAAGTTTGAGACCCAGAACCACAAAGTGGATTTAACAAAATGATGGACATTTCGAGCAGTTATTTCATTATTTTATTTTCTTTCGAATAATCTTTTTTTAATTCAAATAAATGATAGTTTCGTTTATTTATTATGAATCAGATTTTTCTCCTTTTTGACATATGTAAATAAGTATTACCTTGCTTTGATTCTGATACGTTTCATTCAGTTTGAGATTATTGAGTGTTAAAAATATTTTCAATACTAGTGTTGAAAGTATTTTCAACATGATTTTTTCGACCAAATAGCGAAAAACAAAACATAATTATTCGATTTTCAAGAAAGTTTCATTTTGAACAAAATATATAGATAAAATTAAATTCTGTTACAAATGTATTATATACATTAGACACCAGTAAAAACTTTAAATGTGGCTCAAAATAAAACGCGTGAGCTGTAAACAAATCTATTTATTGGTAACCAGGTGATTCGGCGTCATCTGACACGGCCACTTCACAGCAAATGCGATAACATAAAGATAGTTAACTGGCAAGATATGTCAAAATGTGTTTTTACAGAAATATTAAATTTATCTATATTATCTTAAAAACAGCACAGTTGTACAAAAAATTTTGTGTTTTTGTGTTTGTGTTTGTTTTTGTGTTGAAAGAGAATTTTATTTTGTTCGTGAAATTGCTCAACTCGCTACGCTCGTTTCGCAAACTTTTTCACTCACAAAATAAAACCTTACCTTTAACACTCATATCATAATCAAATGAGCGAATGTATTACGTACTACGTATTACGTATTACGTATTACGTACTACCATCAATGACATGAGTAGATTCAACTCATTCATGACATAAAGTCCTAATTTCATCAATGATATAAGTGCTTCATCTTATTATCCGCATTGGTGATGAAGAGGCAATTAGACAAGCGTCTTATTCCGAAACATCGGATGTCCACCATTGAAGATGACAGTGTTAAATGTATGTAAAATTTCATCTCTTTCATATAATATATTGTGTAGCAATCCTTTGAGTGATATCTAATTCAATTCCATAACGAATGCTTGAAGTACAAACTGAATAGAAAAAAAAAGTTTTTTTGTATAATCCAATGTTACAATAAAAGTATTTTATTCATATAAAAGAATTTTCCCTTTCGGGTAATTCTCTGGCTATCAGTACTACATCGGTAGCGGCCATAGATATCCTTCTAGATCTACCGCCTCTCCACATTTTCTGGAGAGAGAGGCTAGATGGACTGCATACAGACTTGTGCACAAATCAATTCGATGCAGAGTGCAACAGACTGTTGGTTGACACTGGAAGTCACAGCATTCTGGACATGACCTCTGACTTTATGCCTCCAATTATCAACTACTAACTACCTCATAAAGTACTATTTCCGAGTAGAGAGGACTGGATCCTCCAGGAGAAGAAAATATTAAGAGCAGATAGTTGTTGGTTCACAGATGAATCAAAAACACCTTCCGGTTCTGGTGCAGGTGCTTTTAGTCGCAGACCCAGGACATATCAACCTGCATAGGAGTTATTGCGACTGTATTTGAAGAGGAAATGTACGATATTAGGTTGTGAGCAGAGAGATTGGTAGAATCCGATCTCATACACAAGTCAATAAAAATATTCTCGGACAGTCATGCGGCATTGGAAGCTCTCGGCTTCTACCGAGCAACGTCTAGCTTGGTAGCAAATTGCCAAAAACAACTCTCATCGATAGGAATACTCAACAGATTGTTTTTGGTCTGGATTCCTGGCCAAACTGGCCTGGAAGGCAATGAGGCTGCTGACTCCCTTGTAAAGGAGGGTGCTGTTATTGGCATCGCTTTAGGCTTTGCCAAACAAACATTGAACACCTGGATGGCATGAAGATTTATGGACTTCTGGCGGAATCTTCCAGGAAAAACTTCAATACAGTTTGTTGTATGATTTTTACTATAAAGGTTTTTGTAAACCCCTTTATAGAGAAAATCATACAATAAACTGTGTTAATTAGTTTTTTTAATATGGATTTTCATCAAGTATCGGCCAGTTCTATTCAATTATTCAAGAATCTTCCAGGATTAGCTCACTCCAAGACGTTTATTCACCTTTCGAAGCTTATACCTACTACAGTAGGGATGAACCACGATGTCTAACAGGCCTTCTTACAGGTAACTGTCATTTGAATCATCATATACAGAGACTCGGACTGTCGGAAAACAGTGTGTGTCGCCTCTGTTTGGAAAATGATAAAACAGCAGAACATATACTTTGTGCCTGCCCCGCTGGGACCTAATGAGGTTTTCGGAGTTCTGTTCCCTTAAGAAGCTAGGTGAGTGTGAATAGGTGTGAGCCACAATAAACCCTTGCGGGTTGCGGGTGCGACCCACTCACTTCAAACCTAACATAACTAAAACTAATTATTCTCTTTCATGTAGTTTTTTATAATATGAAAGTGGTTGTTTCGAGAGAGCTTTCTATGCCAATTTGTGTCTGACAGTTACTCCTTTGCATGATCTACACGTCTTTGGGAAGACTTTATTTTGAAATTAATTGCTCTCTTCTTTTCTTTGGGATATTCTCACACTTTTCTTGTATATAGATGGAGAAGTAGAAGGAAAAAACCTTTCTTTCCCAAAAATTATTCTCTCCTGAAAATATACCCCTCTCAATTTAAAAAAGTAGTTGTTACAGAATGGCTTTCATTTCTTATATGAATGAAATAAAATAGCCAAAATAATTTTTCTCCCACTCGATTTCTCTATTGAAGACGGTATCAAAAATAAAATTGAATTTTTTTCCTGTATAGTTTTCCCAATGCGAAGTTTACCGTAAATTTTCTACCGGACAAGACTCTTGACATAACAAAACTTTCGCTTTCGTCATATTTCCTGTACCAAATTCACTCCCATTCACTGTCAAGAAATCATTAAGAGTTTACACCCTCAAGTAAACCTTAAATCGTGAGTATATATACATCTATTACAAAATCCAAGAAATCACTTCATAGAAATCACAAACCCGTGAATTTGCAAATCCAAAAGTATAATGTTAAAGCAATTGTAAAAGTACTATAAATCTCTAAATTCCGTCCAGCCGACCGTATAAAAATGAGGAAACCTTTTGCACTCCTTTATAATTTCTACAATAACCCAAAGAAAATATCCCTAAAGGCATTTCATGCACCCAAACTGGAAATGTGTTATATTATATTATTATAAAGAAATAATTTCTTCACGACTAGATGGTTAGCAATACAAACCCTAAAATAAAATAGTGTAGATTGTAAGAGATTGTATCTTGAAGTTTTAACAATGGCCAGCCCGAGCCAAAATCTATTCAATGTTTTTAAAAGACAGGCCAATGTTTGGTTAGCTGCAGTGGCTTTACATTTTTCTCGGCGAACAATAATGTCCCTTTATGGTCTTTGAAAAAAGTCTGAGATGAGATGGATTGATAAGATTCCGGATAGAGTTCTATTTTCGACAGATCTCTCGATTAAAATCTACATCAGCAGATGTTGCACAGATATACAATTTGAGATCGGAGATAATGAGGGAAGCTTTTGAAACCCATTAGATCTTGACGAATGATAAGATTTTATAGTCGCAACAAAAGAATCTTTTTTGTACTCACCGTCTTGGGAGTGCACTGGATCTGAGATACGATATCGAATAACACTATCTTGGAGATGTGGGATCTTAATTAGTTGTTCAGATAAAATTATCTACGTGTTTAGCAAGTTGATGTTTCCTGATTATGATCTGCTCGCTTGCAGAAGCTGCCCGCCGCTTTGAAATTTATTGATTATTGACGGTGCGTAACGAAGGATGGTGGTACGAGTATTTATCGGTAATCAATGAGAAGAAACGATAGAAATTTTGCGAATCTTACTCATTCATTTTAATTGATTATCTGTTTCTGTAGACATCTTTTCAATTATTCTGTCAGTATAAACTAGACATTCTAGTAAACTTTTTCACTTCAATTATGTTTGATTTTGGATTATTTCGTCTCTCGCTTGGTAGGGTTATTAGAAAAACTACGGAATGTAAGTTACTAGCCCTATGAATTATATTTCTATTAACAAACAGGGCGGTTATTAATACAAGAAGAAGTTTTATTGTCGATAATATACGTTTTGACTGTTCAAAAGACAAGGTGGGTGTTCGAATTTCGCGGACACCGTATATTCGATTAGCGATTTTTTTATTTTATATGTTGGTATTTTTCATTTTTCAGTTTTGTATGCTATAAAAGCGTGTTTTTTAGTCTTTTCAAACTATATTTATTTTATTTAAACTCTGGGATCAATCAGCAGTATATTATTTAGATATTCAGCCATTTATTCGACTGAATATAGTAATATCACTACCATTGAAGAATGTTTTGAGGTCCACCATACCTTAGAAACCGTTGCAAAGTTCAAAAAGCTGATCAAAATTATTATTTTTTGTTTTTTGTAAGATTCTGCTATAGTTGACATATCAGATGATAAAAAAAATTAGTTGATTTTAATAGTTGGTTTCAGAATTAATTTAACAATATTGACATATTCCACATTTCAGAACTCCTTTGATATCTATAGAGGAAGTTAAAAAAGAAGAAGGGAAATTGCTAATTAACTTAGTTTTCTTTCCAAATCTGAAGACGTAGGCAGATTTTAGCCTCTTAAATGTTAAAATAAGTATCTGTATAATTTCTAAGCTGTTTTTGATAGACCAGAGCATAAATGAATCAATAGAACGTTTCTTTTTGTGAAAAATACTTTATGCAGTAATTTATCGGGGTGAAATAAAACGTTTCTACATAACAATTACATAACAATTTTCATATTTTTCAGATTGTGGAAGACGAAAATACCCAATAAAGGTAGATAAATAATTCTGATTTCTTCCACAATATAAATTGTTCATGTTATTAGATTGTACTTACCTTTATTTGGAAGATCAATAATTTTATATAATCAGTTCGAATATGAATGTTAGAAAACACAGAATGCTAACTCGAAAATGAAATATGTGACAATAATTCAACAATCCATACTAAAAAACAATTCATTACTCATGTATTTTTGAAGGTCACTTAAGGACGTCATAGCTAACTCTTCATTTGGACATTAAATTTAAGTGATCCGAAAATTCAAAATCTTGCTCTTTTCATGTTTTCAGCTTTGGTCCCAGTGTACATATTCCGGAAAAATTATATTATCCATTTTAAAGAAGAAATAACATTTTCTTTGGCAATTAATAGTGAATATCTAGGCTGGTTTCACGAAATTGCTCATTTCACAGGCTCCATGTCACAGGGTTGAGTGCAAAGAATGAGAAACAAAGTGTACTTTTTTCAAGGACAAAACTCGAACATTACAGAAAAATCGTGAAGGCCCTCTAAGAGCAGTGCCTGTGCGAAAGTGGCGATTCACGCTGGATTTGAATCGCTGGAGATTATATTCATTTGGAAAAATGTTCTCACGAGGTTTATTCCACATTAACACAGTTGTCCAAATGAAAGAGTTCTCAAACAGTAAATTTCAAGGTATACTGAGTTGAACCTCAAAAGGGTGAGCAGTCACAGTCCATGGCGGATTTCTGATATGTACCGCTCTTGGTGGAATCAAATGTGCCAAGTCACTTGAACACCTCCCGTGAAAGTATCTATAGAAGAAAGACAAATCTCCAACTTTTCTTCGATGTTCCAGGCTATCACGGTTGCACGTAATGTACGCGTCTCCAATCAGGTGGATGGCTCTATTCTGGATGGAATCCAGCAACTTCAGGATATGTTTCGAGACTTTATAAAGCATCAACAGTTGCTGAGATGCGTACAGTTTTCTGATTCGGAACAGTGTTCCAAGATTTTGATAAGCTGCTTCTGCAATTCCAACGACATGATTGTGCCAAGATATATTGGTGTCCATTTCAACCCCCAACAAAATTATCGAAGCAGAATGCGAAATCGTCAATGGCAAAAGTATTCGAGAGATATCCATCGACGGCTACTTGCAGGGAACGTTATCTTTAAGGAAGCTGGAGAGCCATAGAAAATGGTCAAATCTACCGGTTTCCAGAATGAATTTATAAAAATATTATTCAGATCATCCAAAAATTAGAGCCTTCACACTTAAAACTTATATGAATTTTTCCATTTAGTCACAGTCAGCTTGACCTGTGGTCATGGATCCTTCTTTACACAATTATAAGCAGCGACTTTTTCATTTGATGATACCCGAATAAGTAGCACATCCATTCATCACAAAGAATAATAACATCCGAATGATAGGTCTCCATTCGTAACTGAAATGAATCAAAACCAAGCGGTTGACTCATCATTGGCGTTGAAGAAATGCAAGCTCTGGTTGTAAATCCTTCCAACTAAACTATTTCCATTGAATAATAAATTGATCCGGGACACTTTCAGAAAAAACAGACGTGCTGTAATTATCTCGTGTTCTCTGTGGGAACCTTGTCACAGTTTTTCATGAAGAAGTTGCTGTTGAAATCTGTAAGAGCAACTACTTCATAGTGGAGACATTAATCAAAATAATCTTACAATTTATCATCGGTTAGTATAACCGCTGAGGGAGTGGTTGACTCTTTTTTCTAAACCACTTATCCACCGGATCGTTATAGGCAGAAAAATCAAGTAGTGAAACATGTTGACCATTTTATCTGGTGTTCGATCTCATCAGATATAGAAAATAGATCAATTGGATTTGGAGGCGAGTCTGCACAACAAAGAAATATCCGTCAAATGATTTCACTTTAAATTTCGAATTGGGCACAAAGCAGAATGACTACGCTTTCACTTGTGCAAGTCTGTTTTTCTCAAATATACGGGGAACAAGTTGTTTTGAATATTTGGAACCTATTTTCATAAGCACTTCAACATTATTTGATATTTTACTTTCCGTAACTTGAGACAAATTTTAGATATTGATGATAGATAACTGGTTTACCAACAGGAACTTCCAAACTTTGACAATTCGTAACGACCTCCTTGGATATTAATAACGGCTATTAATATGGATGTTCTGTTTAGGCAATGTACCGCGCGATTTGACAATTTATTGGTCGCCATAATCGTCCTACCAAGAGGACTATCTGAAATATGGTGGATAAATTTGGGTCCACTGATTCAGTAAACGACGAAACTCAAGATCTACCAAAAACATTACCGCTGTTTGTAAGAGTGGGTTAACTGACACACCATTTCTGGATGAATGGGTTCTTGAACAAACAAAATTGTCGAATTTGGGACGATACCAATCCACATTAGATCCAAGAGCGTACAATGCATTCCAAGAAAGTCACTGTTTCGTGTAGATTTTGGGCTGGCGTCGTCATCGGTAGATATTTCTTTGAGAACGATGTTGGCCAGACCATCACTGTCAACGGTGAGCACTGTAGGTCGAAGATTACCAACTGTTTTTGGCCTGAATTGAATGATCTTGACAACGACATGATACAATGATTTTATTGGACCCCACATGACATATTTCGGTGTATCCTTTCCGAAGCTCTGGTCTATCAGATGTATTCCTCACAGTCGTAGGGAGCTGTAGAGAATCAATCATTCCTCAGAGCCGTAGGGGTCTGTATGGCGTATTCAAATGAAAGTTCCATTTAACGACAAGTGGTTTCAACAGAACGGCTCTACGTGCCACACGGCTCACGCCACATTGGATATTCTGCACGAGCAATATGAGGACATGATAATCTCACGTGTAGGTGATGTGAACTGGCTACCGAGATCGTGCAATTTGACACCGTTAGATTTTTTCTTGTGGGGTTTTCTGAAGTCGCAGGTGTATGCGAATAAATCACAAACCACAGCGGTCCTCAAAGCCAACATTACCCGTGCCATCGGTCGAATTCAGCCTGGTATATGCGCCAGAGCCATGGAAAATTTGACGTTTCGGCTGCGCTCTACCCAGAGAAGCCGTACCGGACGTTTGAATGATGCTATATTTCACAAATAATATTATCAGTAGGTCATTCAAACGAACAAATAATATCTCACACACCAATTGACTCATTTAAATTCAAATAGGAAGCGCCTAATGAAAAACCCTTTAGTACTTAGTAGATTATTTTTATCAAAATCGAATCATGAAACATTATAAAATGTGTTCATAAATTTTTCTTCCTTTTTAGATTTGAAGTATATCATCAGATACTGATGAATAGTTAAATTTGTTCAGGGCGTTTCCAAACAACCCAAATATCTTCATTGTTATATATTCTAAAAATGAAATGAATTCAAATCAAAAAGGAAAGGGAATTAACTTCTATAAAGTTTTGCTACCTACACTAAATTGCATTCGTTAAAAGAGATTCAATTCAGCCAATAGAAGTGAAACCACGCTCAACACCTATGTAGTATCTAGTTTGAGGATAATCGAAACTGCTCTTCCTTTACCTCATCGCTTTCGATAACGCACAAAAACCTCCAGATCACAACCAACAAACCCTTCTACAAATTGGTATATCTTCTAACGAGTACATGTTACTTTGAAAAGGGTCTGAATATGATCCCTACATACACATACAAGTGATCATCTGCTGAAAAATTGACGAAGAATATATAAATATAATATGTTATTCTTGGTACCAGCAGGAGAAATAGTTGTTTTTTGACATTAAATTAATAATTATTGTTTGGAAATATTGATAATCCTTGTATTTTCATCTCTTCTCGACAGGATTATCCATGCAATTTGAAATATTATTTCTTCTTTGAAGTGAACAACAAAGTGAATATTCACTTTGTTGGCTTAATGGGAAATGGTATATTGAAATTGTGGAGAAATTAAAAGTTCCATCATAATTCAGTCTTCATTTTGCTCTGATTGTTATTTCATTTTTATTGATATCCAATAAACCATCATCAGTCATTTTTTCATCGATTCTTTTTGTTTTTGTTGATCGACATGGAAGTAGACAATAGTGCTCTGGAAATGAGAAACTGTAAAGCTATTTCTGTATTAGTAGGTTCAGTGAACAATTTTTCGCATGACAATAATTGAAGTTTTGGAACAGCTATATGTTTAAAGGTGATTGGCAATGTTTCATGATGAATTTCACTAGTTCGGACTTCCATTGTCTACTATATAAAACGATTTGAAATCTCTGAAACAACTAAAAAAGAATAATTAAAAATGAATAGCTGAAGCTAACAGTCATCACCCGATGACGATTGTAGATACTAACAACCGAAACGTCGTGAACTAACGTGACTTGGAATCTCTACACTTTTTATTTTTATTTTCTTTTTCATTCCTTAATTTTTATTTTGTTTTTATTTATTCAATTGTTCTATTTTTACTTGTAGTTTATTTCACTATTATTTCATTTCAGGTTTATTTTGCTTAATATAATTG
>WOGO01008617.1:0-10565 GCA_015342085.1 Leptinotarsa defecta
CACCTTCCTGGAAAGGACAGGATGGACGATGACCTAGGAGGACAACTCCTCGGGAGGATGTACAATGGGTCACATGTGGCCTAAGTGCGTGGGCTTACACTCACCCTCCCTACTCTACAGATACAGAAATGATGTTCACTTCTGTATTTGCGTAGACAAGATTTGTGCTATATTATCACCACCATCATGGCCCCCTCACCGGGAATTGAGTGCCGGAGGAAAGATTTCTCATAGGGTTGAAGTACACAGAACTGTTTTCAATCTACTGCTTGGTACCGGGACCTGAGTCTTAGTTCCGGGTCCCGGTAGATGTACTGGATCGGTTTACGGCCATCCGTAGACAAACGTTCATGAGTTCTGGAGTTTGTAAGTTTCTGCGCACCAAACCCAAGCAATGAAAGTATACAGTATAATGGAAAGTAGAAGTATTCTGAATTGTTTCAGTTTCACTTGGAGATCCATGTTACTGCATGTTGTCAGGTTTGATACGATACAATACAGATACTAATACCTATCCAATACAGACAATACCAAAATCACCGGAAATTCAAAGAATTCAAAGAATATCTTGAAAAAGCAGTGGTTCTGTCTATAAGGTGACGACTTCATAATATTGAATGGAGCGTTCCATTCTGATATAAGACCAATTTCAATTTTTCTTCATATACAGCGCATTTCTTTGAACGGCAATAATTAAAAATTTCGTCATTTTGTAGTAGTTAAAGATATTGACATTATATTCTAAGGTTGTGAAGCAATTTTCATCAACGCAGCAGAATTCAAAACAATAATTTTTATAATGTTTATCTGTTTGTGCGGTTCTGTGCGCCAATCTCAAAAACGATTCAACTGATTTGGCCAATTTGTAGTCGACTTCACTCAACATCAAATGTTTGATTCATTTCAATCGCTCTATTAATAAAAACTTATCTTAATCTCAAGAATCATGTTGAACATTTATTGGAAAAAATAGTCTTCAGTTGATTTTGCCGAAACTTTGGTTAAACTCGTATAGTTTTCAAAACGATTTACTTAGAACTTGGAAATCAAGTATAGGTAAATACATCTATGTTATACTTTTCCAAGCTTTCGCTTCTGCTAATAGAAAGCTTTTTCAGGACAGTACAAATAAGTGGAAAAAAAGTGAATTGAACATACAAATTGAAGGTATGACATTTGTCAAACCAAAAAAAATCCTATACATGTTCAACTTTTTTCATCAATTTATATATTAAAAGTTAATAATACAGTTCATTGTATGATTTTCACTAAAAAGAGTTTTACAAAGACCTTAACACGCGCTTCACTATACAATAGCTTTCTCAAGGGATTTTGTAAAGCCCTTCACGGTGAAAATCATACGAAGACAATAGGGATTCCCCAGGGTTCTGTTTAAGGTCTTCTGTTATATCTGATATACGTGAACGACATTTCTAATGAAAGTTGTATAATGTATGCAGACGACACCTCCCTCATAGCTACAGGGAGCAATGTAGAGCAAACAGTCTTGAAGGCCAATGAAGAAATCAAAATATCTTAAGAAAGGTTCTCTTCAAATGGATTAATTTTGAACATGGAGAAGACAACGTTCATAAGATTTAGTCACTCAAATAATAAACTCGACCACAGCTTGTTGCTTAAATCTAACGGCAGATCTGTCACTCAATCACCTTCTACAAAGTTCCTTTTGCTGCATGTGAATGAACGTTGTACATGGACTACCCATATAAATGAAGTGTGCAAAAAACTAGCTCCAAAGTGTTATCTCCTGTATCAACTCAAGAAGACCGTCGAAAAATATGTATTGATGATAATATATTTTGCACACTTTCAGTCAGTAATGACATATGGAAATATGGTATGGGGAGTTTTACAGGAGGCCGATAGGGTACTCAAACTCCAGAAAAGACCAGTTGAAAATATCGTTGGAGTGGCCAGGAGAGTAAGCTGTAAAAATATATTTGTACAGCTGAAAATCCTAACTTTCCATTCTTTGTATGTCGTGCATATACTGATATATACCAAAACAGAGCTGGCCTCATTCAGAGCGCTCGGAAACAGTAGATATCGCACAAGAAATGCAGCAATCCTGGAAGTGCCGAATCACCGTCTTCAAAAAACAAAGATCTTCCTTTGATTAAATTAAAAATAGTAGTCAAAAATATCTTATTAAAAAAAGCGTACTACTCTATTAGTGAGTATTTGGGAGACATAGATTTTAACTGATTTTATATTTTATGTATGCATGCATATTTTCATTTTTTATATTTTATCAAACCACTTGTTTTTATTGCTTTTAGATGTTTTTATGTATGATCTGTAACATGCAATCTGTATGTTAAGTCTCTTATTGGTATAATCAAAAACTCGCGTAGACAAACTGTTCCTGACACCTGATAGGTTCTGTATCATGTAAAAAATAGTACCTAATAAGAACCAATTACAAATAATTAACCACCAATACCATTATATTGAGTCATTTTACATGCTTTCATGCACTTAGTTACATCAATAACTATATTAATTATATTGACTTCAATTTGTGTGAAATGTTTTTAATGTTGATTTATCTTATACTGATTCTGTACTATACTGACTTGTTCTATATATTATGCTAGACATAATCTAAAGAACTAATGAACTATTATTATTATTATTATTACCATACGACTGAATTCAATTATTATTTTATGATATGTCAGTTGGTCAATATATAATTTTTCGAGTTATATTTCAATTCGGTCAAAGAAGTAATTGATTCAATTTCAGAACGTATGAATTTTAATTTCTCAACAGCATATTGAATTATTTCCAAACATCAGTGAATAATAAATAGGTGTTAAAGGCAATATGAAAATTTAACTGGTGTCACTGTCAATAGCATGAATACGAAAATTAGAAATAGTCTAACTACTTATCAGTTCCCACTCAACTCAGAGTCACTCTCTTTATGTTGCTCGCAAGAGTTGCAGTAACAAAAAAAATCTGGTAGCAACCTTGCAATATGTTCTCAAACTCTTGATCACAAAATGCAAGTCAGTGGTCTAACATTGATAGGATACTTTCGTTTATGATTAATATACATCGTACTCAATTCGCTGTCGTATTTGTAGCTGCAAACTCTTTTCGTAGCATCCCTGCTTACGCAAATCGGTCTTCGGCCTGCCACAAACGTGTATTGACACTTTTCTGTAATCTCGTTCTCCAAGAGAATTCTATAGATATTGTCGAGACATGCACACTCCCAAGGATTTCCAACGAGGGTAACCCATTTCAAAACATTCAATCTGAAGAAGAAGCTCGAAGGTAGAAACATCAGTTCGTTGTTATCCAAGTACAGTTTATCCAGGTGGCCCATACCACTTCTAGGAAATATATTGCCGTCCACTTCTTTCAGTTTATTGTTGGTCAAAACTAATGTCTCCAATTGTGGAGTTTGTTCGAAAGCACTGGTTTCTATGGCGGTAATGTCGTTGAATCCCAAATTCAGTAGCTTCAGCTTGGTCAGCTTTTGTAGCATGAAATTAGTTAAGAGGGTCAAACTGTTGTTGTGGAGCCAGAGAATTTCCAGTTGTTCAGGATTGCTCAGCATTCGGTGCATAGAAATAGACGTGATTTTATTATTATCCAGGTGTAACTTACTCAACCGAGGAAGATTTTCCAGAGCAGACTCATCTACGGACGATATGTCGTTCTGGGACAGTGTTAGAGTTGTTAAAGCTGGTAAATTCTTGAATACTCCTCTTGGAACAGTTTTCAATTTGTTGTGGCTAGCCACCACTTTTTGCAGCGATGGCAAATTCTGGAAAGCTCCTGCTTCAATTTGCTCAATGCCATCGTAGTTAATGTAGAGAAATTTCAATGGTAAATCTTTGAACGTATTTTCGTATATCCTCTGAATGCGGCTATTTCGTATCATGATAGTTTGCAACTGCTTTGTATGCGCAAACGCAGATTCGAAAACGATCAGCTCTGAATCTTCGTTTCTTATATACAATTCCTTGATGTTTTGGAAGTTTTCCAGAGATTCGTTGATATATCTCTCTGACAACTGCGTAACTGACTTACATTCGGCATTGAAGTTTGCTGTGAGACACCCGGTATACACATATTTCACTAAAACCGTAAACAAGATAACCAGAACGCGAAACATTATTTGCACTAAGTGCTGACCGCGAACGAAACAACTGATGGACTATCGTCTCAGCCTCAATCGCAAAGGTTATCGACTAATATAGAATGGACGAAGCATCGGGGGTTTTTTCAACGGTGTATTTCTTCAGTGATTCATCGCAAACATCTTCTCTATATTATGACTCTGGACCAGTTCTACTTAATGCCGCATATTAAAATAAAACAGTTTCTTTGTAAAAAGAAAAATCATGCAATATGTTGCTTGATCATCTTATGCATCTTTCATCCAACTGCTTTATTAGTTCAGCAACTATCGGATGATTTTTAAGAGGTATAGGATTTTATTTTCAAAACAACACAAAAAATTTGAAAAAATTGATGAAATATTTATTGGAATCGATAGAACGATCAAAATAATTTGGTATTTGAAGATGATTCCATGCAAATGTTGCTCATGGCTCCGCTTTAGGCTGCACCTATATTGGATCCGTTTTTTTAACTTCTATTGTTTTCTTTATACCTCCCTTGCTCCTTTGTTCATTCGGGAATTCGATTCTATATTTTGAACTTTCCCTCTTTGTTCTACTGAGTTCCTAATATTTTTGTTCCATCGTAAGTTTTCTTGAATTCTTCTGAACTTTCTTCTGCGAGAAATATCTTGTGATTTACTTGATATCTTATGTTTTCTCTAGTGTTTTTGTGGATTTCTCCTTTTCTAATATACTGAGTTTCCTTTTCATTCTCTTTTTCTATCTCTCATCTTCTTTCATTTACAGTTGGTTGGATATTTGCTGTCAACATTGAATGATTTGATTCGTTTCCGAATTTATTTCATTTTGTTACTGGTAGATTTATAATTGAATTGCAACCACTTTTCACAAGGCACAAATTTCCTAACACACTCTACATATGAACCGTATCATGATGAGTAAATCCTTGAGGCACTTAAAATATTCTATCAAAGTGAAAGTTGTCGCGTTGAACAATCAAAGAAACGTCGAGCCACGATATCGATTTTTTTCTTCGTGTTAACCTACTTCACACACTATTGTATCACCTTTCAATCTCGAATTCAAAAGTAACATTAACTGAGAGTTGATAACTGTGCTTTGTTGTAATGCAAATTCCTTGTATCGTTTTTATTGAAACCTTAACTCGGCACACAAAACCCACATCGGGTAAAAAATGTCGCAAGTCTTTATAAATCATATCCAAGGATAACTGCTGTTACTTTATGTTGTAAACCTTCATACCATTTACAGCAACTGGTTTATAATTGAAACAATTCACTGAAATCAGACTGGAATAATTTCAATATATTCGTATAGAGGCAACTGGTAGGTATATTAATATAAAACTCTATTTTAGATACTTTAATATGTGATGACAAAATGATCCTACTCAAAACTAACCTTAATGAAGAATGGTTCAAAATATACCACACTGAAGTCAGACTAATTTCTTGTCATCCTTTGAAAGTGAAGCAATACGATCTTTTTTTTGAAAAAAACACAAATATGAAAATTTCTATATTTCAACGTTTATGAAAGTATGAAACAACAACAAAAATTGATTGGCGCTCCGAGGCGACTTCATTGATTCCAGTGGCGAATTTGCTTGTTCAGCTGCAGAAAAACCTGCAGCACCACATCATCTGAAGATCTTGATCTGCCAATGTCCTCTCTTCCATAAAACAAAATGTAGGGTATCTCCAGAAGCTCTAATATAAATTCAATACATCGCGAGAACACTTAGTGACACGAAAATCATCAAACTTAAACCAGTCCGTTTCGTCTTTGACCAAGGCGTTAATAATGACCAGATTCAACGCCAGAACCATAGTGAACAATTACTGCATGGAGACTATAGTAGTGGTCTGCTAGATTGAAGTATTCATCTATTTCGAACCTTCGTAAGAGTTTGGTGCTTCTGTCAGAGGTTGACTCATGTTTGAAGATCATCAGTGTTATTATTAGATTGACTGCTGCCTCAACTATACTTTTTTTCTTTCAACAGTTTGGCGCATATTTGGCAATACAGTCGATCATCACCTGTTAAAAGTACCGTTTTCAGATGATTTAACAATAAGCTTTGCCCGGACTGGTTATTAGTCATATTAAGAAACGCTAGTTCTAGAAATTCACGTACGTTTTTGTTACCTCTTGAACATTTACTACAAAGTAAACAAGTGAGGATTTTTCCAGCAGAAGATTTACAAACACAAGACGAGATATTTAATCCAGAGCGGTCAGGAGTATTGATTCGGATACATGATACATTCTTACGAAACTCCAGCTGCATGAACAGGTATTTGAGTTTGGTGAATAAGTAGGAAACATTTTCGTTCTCGTTCATCGTTAAAACTCGTTCTTGAAATTCTTCGTTTTTTTCAACACTTGTAAAATGCTATTCATGTAGCAAGCGTTTCCTAAGTTATCTAATCCAATTTTCTTCTCAAGATTTTCAAGAAAACTCTCTACTGATTCGTAAGGAAGAACATGATTCACAGAATCTGCATAAGAGCCATTTCTCAAGCTACAATCGATCCTTCCAAGTGATAAAGGGTTACGTAGAGGGATCGATTCGGCTCTTGCTTCATGAAGCTTTTCAACTGAAAGGGAACCAGAACCAAAACAAATATTCTCAAGCCTTCTGGAATTTACTTGTTTTAACATTGTAGGTAATATTTTCCACGGAACAGATATGGCTCTTCTCTTTTAACCGAATGATAATTAGGAGTTGCTCACTTTGAAAATCAAGCGTTTTTCTTCCATTTTTCAAGACAAATCTAGTAAAAAATACCTCAAATTTTCAAATTATTCGAATAGCTTGTGGAAATTGAGATGATTATTTAGGACACAATGTCAATGGGATTCCTGATAATAATAATGTTTATTCAAGGAAATAGTTCATAAAGAAAACAGTGTTTCTTTAATAATAATGAGTAAACATTGAAAAATTCACAGAACAATTCAAGATACTTGTATGTGATGATGCTAGAACAAACAAATAAATATATACATACATATATAGTACACATAACCGTAAACACTAACTGTTTCACACATCTAATATATCTACTACTTATATAATCAATTAATACATTGAATATAGGCCGGTATGGTGAAACAAAAATTTATGACTTTAACACAGAAAAACATGAACATTGTTTTCATTTTACACAACTTAACAAAGCTTACCCTGATATGAACTCCAAAAAGTGAATTTCTGCAAACAAAATTGAAAAAATTAAATTACTTATGTAGGAAATGCCCTACAAAATATATTTCCGTGAAATATTTTGCAAAGACGTAACTTTCAGACACAAACTGAAAGAAAAACCTTCATGAAACAGTTACTTTCATGTAAACATTGAGTTACATGAAATAATACTTTCCAAACAAATACTTTTATATGAACACTGACCAATACAAAAAACACTTTTGTCTATATTCAGTTTGTATTCCGAACATTCGTTATGGAATTGAATCCGAGATCGTTCACAGCATTGCTACACAATATAGTAAATGAAAGAGGTAAGATTTCACTTACATGGAACACTGTCATCCTCACTGGTGGTCATCTGATGTTTTGGCATAAAACGCTTGCCGTATTGCCTCTTCAGCATCAAATCTGGATAACATTATAAGATGAAGCACTTAACTTATTGATAAAATTACGACTTTATGACAGGAATGAGTCATCAATGACACTACTTAATGAAATTCATTCGCTTATTTCACTAAATCACAGCCATCTTGTTTAAATTAAAAGGGGTATATTGTTGGGACAGGTTAGTTTTTGTCAAAGGGAGGTTGACTTTCTATTTCCCTGACGTTATACAAAAAATGTGAATATTTTATTAAAAATTTTGCCCCTCCACTCTAAAGTTTATAATAAAAAAATTGAGTAGATATTTGAAAGATATCTCCATCTACATCTTCAAAAATAACTATTCTGATTTGAAACAACAAAGTTGATCACAAGAGGAACATCAAAATTGAATTATGTCTAACAATCCATGTTCGAGCATCTATTGAACGTGGTTTTCCATGAAGCTCATAGTGCCATTCAGGAGTTAATAATGACTATTGTCATTTTAGATCTTCAGATCTGGTAGTCTGTTAATTTTTTTCTCGTTAACAAACCTACCAATGACTAACAACAAAACTGGAAACTTGTTCGAGCTAAGGATTAGTTAGGTTCTACCTTTCTACGTGCGACTTTCAGCACGAACCATAAGAAATTCATATTCTTAATATCGGGACTGGGAGTCCCGAAGTTGACAATTCTTCATATAGGTTTTCCAATCCGTGTTCTAGATAATACAATAGATAATATCATCTGTTATCCAATAATAAACTCAGTTTTCCGATCTCGAGTGTCTACTTGGTCAATCTAACCTGCCATTGATATCTTAGTTTCTTAGTTAATACCATTCTTACCAAAATATCACCTACTTCAATAGTAACCCTCGTATATAAAATTCCTTGCATTTCCTGCGCCTTATATGCCTAGAAAATAAACAGACACAGTTCTGGCCCAGCCGATATCCTTATCGCATATTATGTTGACTGATACGTTGTGGTGCAATTGTATAACCAACCTCAATATGCTAATACCGCTGTCTTTAAATTATTACATAATGGATTCCATACTATGATTAAAAGCGAAAGTTTGTGTGGCCGGACAAACGATCGACCTTAATTCAACCGACTTGGAATGATCACTTTCGATTTATCTGACAGGTAATGTTTCCTTTTCGTTATTTAATTTGATTTACAGCGATTTACTCAAAAAAAATTACAAACCTTTTTCAACAATCTCTCACCTTATTGAGATCTATAAATGACCTAGTTCTAGTATGTCAATTAATTATTATTAGAAGCTGAATAAGCAGGAGGTCGTAAGACTTTCTTATGAAAGTTCTACCTTTTCAGAGAAACATATTCAGATTTGTTTTTTTTATTACTAGTAGAACATTTCTCATCTGAGGAATCGAACCAAAATGGTAAAACTATCATTAAATACACTATAAGGCGAACTGTTATATTTTCATTTAATCTCTCTTGTATATCAAATTATCTATTATATAAAACCAATACGTGACCTTCAAATACTCCTAGCAATAGTTACAGGGCTATACTGTACAATAATTCTTACAAACTCAATAATAATACAAAATCATTCAAACGTTTCAGACAAATATATTTGTTCCCTGCAGTAGCAAATACTAGAATATACTCATATAATGTGGAACAAACACCTATATACAATAAGTTATTGTACACTACAACGTAAAAATATCACCCCTACATTCAAACCTTTTCGTATCAAAGTTGAAAGTCCTAAATTTTCACACAGAAAATCTCATTATAACCTTTTCAAAAATGATAATTTTCAAATTCTTCTCAATAATGGACAGTAGAAATGAATACATCCAAATGTCACATCAATTGTCCATAAAAATATTCTCAATTGAAATAGCGATAAAAATACTACCATACACACTCTCAAGTGGTTGGGGGTTGTTACTTTTATTTTAGAATATTTGCGATACTAAATAGACAAATAGACATGACTTTTATACATCACAACAATCGCATCAGTGGAAAAAAGTTTCTAGTTGTATCTCCTTCATATTCATACAAAAAAATGATCATGGGATCTGAGAATCATGGGTCCTAAGCAAACGCAGTGAGCCAAGAATGATAGCCTTCTGCATCTATCCGGCTAATAGTTCTGCCTTAGTCGATTCGAAAGTAGAGAGGACACCGTTCCACCAAGGACTCCAATAATCAGAACAACCATCTTGACAGAGTGGTCTAGATAGAGTCTGCGGAGTTCGAAGAGAAAATCTTGATATTTTTTCCGTTCTTCCTCATTTTTTCGGATGATATTCGTCCCGCCAAGAGCTGAAAACTCCACGACAAATATCGTCTTGCTCTGGTGGTCGAGAAGGAATACAACAGGCTTATTAGCTTGTAACCTGAGGATGGGGAACAAATAGTTCCCCACCCTCCCTCATTCTCCACAACGGATTCAATATCCCCCGGAACATAGGACGAAACCGGTGTCTCGTCAATACCGTAAGAGTGCCGTATGTGGTAATAAAGCACTCTTACGGCCGCGTGATGTCGATGGATATAGGCCGAGACCGCATGTGCTGGACATGCTGACAGCAAGTGCATTAGGCTCTCCGACGTCTCGCGGCAGGCCCTGCACCTTGTGTCAGGAACCTCTATACCCATCACGTGACTGCGGTAGACTGAGGTGTTGATGACACCGTCCTGGCAGGCCATGATGAACCTCTCAGTTTTCCTGACCTGAGAAAAGCGAAAGTCAGACACTTTGATAAGCCAAGGTCTTCAATGTTATTGAAGAAGATTCCTTGCATTGGCTTATCCTTGTGTAGCCCCAGAAGTGAGGAA
>WOGO01008618.1:505-10563 GCA_015342085.1 Leptinotarsa defecta
TTCACTATCGATCAGATTGCTCTTATTGAAATATATAATTTTATTTTCTGTGCATTCAGCATCAGTTTATTGGATTGACAATATTTTGTTATTTCACTAATACCGAGTTTAAATCTGTTTTTCCGTTAATCAGCTGTCTCTCAGAAGTTGAGAAACTTGTGCGAGCTAAGGACTAACAAGGTCTTACCTTTTAACGTGTGATTCCTAACACGTTCAGCTGATAGAATCATATCCTTCATAGATAATTCAGCTATCTATACCAAATATTGTGTCATCAGAACAATTAATGAGATAAAAAGGAGGTCATTGCGCTACTCCAACTTCAACTGAATATTCATCTGACTCAACACCATCTAATTTTACAAATAATTGTCTATTTGTTAGGAATGAAATTATCCAGTCAAAAATATTTCCTCTAATACCAATATTATTTTTATTTTTTATCATTTTATTTATTATTATTTGGGAGCCAAAAACACCTTATTTATTCAGTCAAAAGCTTTTGACAGGTCCAATAAAATTTCTGCCATGTGCTTCCTATTATCAATATTCCTAGATATGAAATAAACAAAAAAGAGTAGTAGCAGATTCAACCTGTTAATGCAGAATCCATGTTGAGAATCAGATAAAATGTTATGACTTATCAAAAATTGTAAGTCTATTGTACATAAGTCTTTTATTAGGTCAGTTAGGGGTTGCACCACACTATCAGATACTAGTTTGCAAACATTCGGAAATATATTATCTGATTACGTTTATCTGTCAAGAAAAATTGTTTTTCTCATCCACCAACTGTCAGTTCCATCCAAATGAAAACGTCGTGCAAGCTCTAAGGGTTGAAGTCTTATTTTAAATGCGAGTTTTCAAACAAGGATCCTAGGAATTATGAACATCTGATGGTACTTACATTTCTGCACATAAACTGCAGCACCAGCCATGAGAGTTTCTGTGCTCTAACATATCCTCAGAGTTTTTGAATTCTTCCTCACAGACTTGGCAATGATATATATAATCTTCTTCATTGATATTATGGAAAGTTTTCAAATGGTCACGTAATCCTCTACTTGTTTTATAATGAGTTTGACAAGATGGGCACTTCAACTCAATTGTGTCTTCATTTCTACATGTCTGCTCCTGCCAATCTTCACTTTCTTGAGTTCTAGATACTTCTTGTCCAACCACTGATACCCAAAATTTTTCAGATTCAGTTCTTACAATGTAATCATGATCGACATTGATTTCATTTTCACAATCATTACTTTCGTTCATAATATTTTCAGATATATTCAAATCTGCCTGTGGTATATTTTCGGAACTCATATCAAATTCCATTATCACTTTTTCAAATATTTCATTTTCCCCCTTGAATAATTGGTTTTCAACAGCTGACAATTTTCGTTTCCTTTCATAGGTTCTCAAATTTATTTTTGGAGGTGTTTCAATGTCTCCTATAAATTGAAAAAAAATATTGAAATTTCAAATACAAAATTATTTTACTCAAGAAGAAATGAATATTTATTCACATTTTCTCACAATATTTTGAATTCAATGAAGTATTGGCCACAAAAAATACTACGAAATAGTCCTACCTCCAATTCGTTCAATACTCCTTGATTGTGCCAAAGCCTGAACCCCTTCAATTTCTTCTTTATTCACCGATATTCTCTTTCTTTGGTAAGTTTTTGCAACCACTCCCAGAGTCTTATCAATTATTTTCATTTCTGGGGATTTTTCTAACAAATAATTCAATCAATCAAAACTTTATTCCCATGAAGTCAAAAAACTTATGGACGAAACACAATAATGAACGGTTGAACCATTAAAATTATATATGAATAGAACATGTAACACATAGAAGTAGGCAGTTTTATGAAAAATGAGAAATAACACTTCCTATGTTTTTCACAACTTAGGAAGTTTCATTTATCATTTTTCATGATGACCTCCTACCATGTAGTAACGGCTACATCCATCAATTTATTTTTAAGTAGTTTTATTTCACCATATTATGTACAGTTACATTTATATCAGGTCACAAAACATATCGATAATATAGTCTACTAGAAACACGTTACATATAAAACACAATTAACTTAATATGTGCACATATACAGGGTCGCTGATATGTATGGAAACGGTCGATTATATCTTAACGTAAGATAGCTAGCTAAATAAAAATTAAGTATACAGGATCAGTAAGTCTTGAATAAATAAAGTTGCTTTTTCTTCAATAGAACACCCTATATATTGTTCCATATTTCAATTCTATTCAAAATTATGAACAAAATTGATATAGCACATCATTTCCTAAATCCAACCGTTTTTGAGATATCCAATTTCGAAAATAACTTTTTACTACTCTCAAATTTATTAAAGAAAAAGCATCAAATGATCGATATTTATTATGAATGTCACACAAGGTGGAGTATGTGGAAATGATTGCAATTAAATTATAATTTTTTTACAGAAAATAAAAAAAGCATAATTGTTCAAAGTTGATAAAAATGCATGAAATGATAAAATGTATTGTTTAATGAATGTCCAGGATATTTAAAATTGTATGAAAACAATATTTATGCCAGGAGAAAAAGAGAAAACAAGTTTTAATAAACAACAAATATTTTCTTTGGAATTCTATTCAATAAGATGTTCATAAAATCCTAAACTGAATAAAACATTATTTAAAGGTTTTTAACTCTCCTTTTGAATATGGGTGTACTGGAATGTCTAATATCAAATAATAAGTTATTAAAAAGCTCAAAATCTAGTGAGTTTCACATTGCATTTCAAACCTAATCCCACGCCTATGTTTCTCTAGCAAACTGGTTAGAATAAAAATGCAAGGCAAAGGTCGAACATCATATGAAATGAAGAGTGATTTGCATGGTCCATTAAATGAAGTTCCAAAGCTTCAGAAGCTAAGAGCTTTTTTACACAAAAAAAAACACTTTGAGCATGATATTTTTCCCATAAAAGAGGTAGAGGAGTTAAGTTGATAACCTTTCGCACAGATGGCTAATGTGAAATTTCCATTTGAATGAGTCATCAATTGTGAAGCCCAGTAATTTAATATGATTTTATGCAACGTGCTCATTATTAGAGAAGACTAATGTTTTTTGAGTTTCATCCCTATTTAACTTCAGCCCTTTAAAGTGAACCAGTTTTCTGCCTTTTCTTCAATTTCTTAATAACTGTGTGTAATATACTGGAGAATTGATTATTTATCAGGGTCCTCAGTCAAAAATGAAAACTCTGCTTTACTTTGCCAAGCTTTCACTTCTAATGGAAAGCTTCTTCAGGGCCTATAATTTATCAAGTTATGGATTCTTTTCTTTGAATAACATTACAAAATTATACTTATAGCGAAAATGATGCCGTAGCCTTTATCTTCAAGATGTAACTAAAGCTAATTTGTTTCATTTGTGATATGTGATACAGTGTCCATTGAGATTGTAATTGGTCGTCTACATTATCTGGTTTTTGTTCCATGCTAGATTGTTTTATTTGATAATTGTTTTTTATCAACAATTCAATTTAGATTTTCAATATGACGATTTTATCTTCGATTTTAATGATTATAGTAATTGTATTTTTGCAACAGAATGGATTTGATCAACACCGAATTTGATTTAGATTCGTTGTTGAAATTTTCGTGGTTTGAATTCAAATCTGGGAGAAATTCCATAGTCTTTTCAGTTTAGATGATTCATCAATGACATGCTTGTATTGTAAATTTCCATTCAGTATTTATTTGACAAGAGTCAAATAAACACTGAACTCATTTATATTGAATTAAAAATTATTTTTATAACATGTGTGAGACCTCTGTGACTATAAATATTCACAGTTAACAAATTCCCAAAGGTCAACCAATGCTCTGACAAACAAACAATATAAAATTTGAAATCATCTAGAGCAATATTAAGATTCTTAACTTTATTCGCGAGACATTGTATGTTGATTTATGTATAAATTACCTCTAACTACAAATTCGAATCTGTTTCTTCTTGTACCAAGTGTTATATAACTAAATGAAATTAATAAACAAACCTAAACGTATATTATCTAAAAATATACCCTTTTCAATCTGAGCAAAATAGAATTCCACTCTGCAATATGCCCTATCTAGCATTAATGGGTGCACTATCTTTTAAATGAATTATTATTAAGGTAATCCGAGACTAGTTTCGAATCAAAAACAGAAAAAAAAACCAGTTTGTTTCGAAAACAACCTTGAATTCTACTAAACTGAGAAACACTATTCTAACTAGTGGAAAGGATAAAACTCTAGCAGATTCAATAAATGAATGGAAATGGAAAACTGGCATCAACGAAATTTATATCTCAGATTAACACTTCAAATAAAGTAATAATGTCACATGAAGTCACATAAAACAAAAAATATACTGAATAGTTGCTTCTGGATGTCGCCGACCACATACTCTGTTTACAAAAATAGACAAAACATCGAAACGTTTTGATCTTTCTGCCTGCCAATGACACATTTCTTTGATGACAAAAACAGTCGCCTGCGACATAAAGTCTTTAAAATGGTTCTTACTTTGACAACTCAAGTTTTTGTTTTGTGGACACAGTTGCTGTTTTGTCCATTTGGTGGAAATCCGCCTTGAGGCCTTGTCAAGTAAATGTTTTACAAAAAATGTTATTGGTATTATAGTACTGTAATATGGAATGGAATCACCGAGTAGGACTTCTAAATTTTCAGCAGGGATTGATCATTCATTTAGGGAGTATATTTTTTGTTTTGTTTGGCTATAGTAATATGTCACATTCATTTGTTGACCATTAGCAGGTAAATCTCACCAAAAACAACATTTGGCTTTAATACAGAGAAAATACGTTTTCTGTTTCTCAAATACATTAGCATGGAAGTCAGTTGTTCTGATTTTAGTTTAACTGGCGACTTCATGCCAACTTTAGGCTTGTTCTGGTTCTCTGCCGGGACTGAACATTTTGTCGCGTTATCCTTTTCACCGCACAAATGACTCACTGATTTTGGAAGATTCAAAACAGTTCAAACTGAGAACCAGAACAAACCTTTTGAAAACGACTATGACAGCGACAAGAGACATCAAAAATTTGTTTAGAGAGAATACATATTGTCAGTTTATGCTTGTTAAATATTTCGAAGTATTCATCATCTCACAGCTTTAGTTATTACTTGTAGCATTTATTCAATTATACAGTCCACTAAAATAGTATCAATATTGAAGGTGCTACAACATCACTAGTGTTCTGCCTATTTGCCTAATAACACCTTTCTTATTTGTATTTTGCTGGTTGCTATATTCCAATATTGTTGGAGAGTTTCTATGTACAAATCTCAAACCTGTCTTTGTGTCATGCTTTAATTGAAATATAGGTCCATACTAGTGTACTTGATTCAATTCACTTATTTTTCATAACTAGCTTTTATGTGATTCTCCAAATCTCTCATAATAATAATAAAACCGATTAGATCCTTACTTTAAAAATATTCATCTATTTAATATACATACCTTTTTCTGTTTGTTTGAACTTCTTTTTTAGTTTAGACATTTTTTGCTCAATTCCGTTATTGTTTGTTTTTTCTGAAAAAAATTAGATTCTTGTCAGTGAAATCAGTTTCATGCTTGGGGTCAGTGGAAGTACAAAAATTGTAACAAATGGAATCATGATAAGTCCAAACTATCATCTACAAAGACAAGCTTCGCACAGTCAACTCTTCATAAAAATTGAAAATGTGCTTCCAACTAAAATGAATATACATGCCATATCATCCTAACGGTTTGAAGAGTTATCGCGAGAGTTCCATTGTTGTATAAAACTATTAGGCAGCCTCACAGAGAGCAGCCATGCAGGGCTTTTTTGCTTTTGGTTTGGATAAATCATGGTTTGAGCATAAGCATTTATTGACCTGCTTAGAAAGAGTTTGTTTTCTCTCCTAATGCAGATTCTGCTTCTGCTGCTCAAGAAAGTTGTGCAGTCAGATTCATAAAATATTCTGCTATTGAGGAGGTGATGAGTTTCAAGAATAGTGTAACTTTCATGATTTATTTTCGTTTGTTCTGACTACCAGATCCTGTTGTCATATCTATATTTTACCCCAAGTGACATTTTCCTTGTTACTGTATTCTATTTTTGTATACTTTTCAATACGAGAAGTAAATATTATTATTGAAAGATGATAATACACCATCTTTATTGAAGTAAGCTTTTTCAGCTCCAAAACTCTTTTCTCGCCATTTCTGTAACTTTTCAAACAAGAAATCTAGGTCATCTTTTCGACATCCTAACAGCGCTCCTAACATGATTGGTAAAAAAATCAAGAAGTTGCAGATGGATACTCTGCGATTTGCACATTGTCAGTATAGAGTAAAATACTAGAAGTTTACTTTTATTTCAAAGAAATGCCAAAAGGCATTTTCTTTGCCTTTTGGCTTCAGTTCTGGTTCATTATATACTATCTTCCAAGATATTCATCATAACGCCAACTCATCATAACAAATTGAAAATATGCTTGCAGTAATTCATAATTCTTCGCAACCTTAGTAAAAAACGTTACTCTCTATATCCTCCTCGAACGCTTTATACCATTTGTAGGCCACCTAGTTCATTCCTTGTACATCGAGACCAATCAATCCATGACATTTGCACTAAAAACATTAGAAAAACTAGCTGACAGACATATTAGGGACATATCATTGGCCAACAGTCCACTGTATCAAGATCATTATGCGTACAGGTATGTATATTAATGGAAACGGCTTTATGCCAGGTTACAGAAACAGCAGAATATGCTTTTAATAACCACAAAGTAATTTTACTGCTTTTTTTTGATATTATGAGCGCATTTGATGATACGTCATTAGAATTAATCATCCAGGCGTCGAAAAACGGGATCAACATCACCATCTGCAGGTGGATAACCTGCATGCTTTGAGAAAATTGTTTTGTCCTTATTGTGAAAGACGAGTTACTTCGTGTTCTGGACCAAAATGATATAAAAAGTACTGACCAATATGAATATTATAGTTGAAGAAGAATTTGACGTAAGCCCATCCAAAAAAAAGTCTAGTAGCGTTCAACAAGAGAACCAATTAGAGGGACTAGGATCTCTACAACTTCGAGGTGAAGAGATATAAACTGTCCGATAAATTTAAATATCTGAGTGTGATACTAAATTCCATACTAACCTGGACCAGGTTCAATAAGAAGAGTAAAGAGGATTTGAAAAACAAAGTGGAAAATCTTATGAAGTGGACTGTCTAAAAAAAAACAAGAAATGCTTCAACATCACAGAGATCAGCTCAAGATAATTACAGGGTTACTCACTGGACACTGTCCATTTAGAAAATTAAGAACAAAATAGGGCTGACTGTATAACATATACTTCAGCTGCTGACAATACAACGAAAGGAGAGAGTGGCTCTTTATATTTCATGCGAGTGTGAGGCGCTGGAATCACAGGAGGCAAGCAATTCATGAAAAATCCAAATTATATTCAGAAGAATCTGTTTAAAAAAATCTGTTTTTCCGTTAATCAGCTGTCGCCCCCATACGAACGACAACTCCCAAAAGTTGAGAACTTGTGTGAACTAAGGACCAACGAGGTCTTACCTTTTAACGTGTGATTCCTAACACGGTTGCATAATCATCCCAGCTTCAACCAGATAAATTCTCTCGAGAAAAATATCTAGTCGAGGCTGGAATCGAACCCACGGTCTTCCGATCGTGAATCGGGCGCACTACCATCGCGGCCAATTGCACAACAGAATATGACAAACATTAACCAAAGTACCTGTACAAACTAGTACAGGAAATAGTTTCATTGAAATGGATGTAATGAGAAGATTGAATGTAAAAAGCAATAAGCCCAGGAGGATGCAGTATTTTCCAGAGACTTAAAAAAATGGGCAAGCCAAACGGTCTCCAAGTTGCAAAAGAATAGTACTAGAGTGTTCCATATTTTTTTATATTGAAAAACTTAAATTCACCAGGCAATTATTAAAATATGAAATAAAGGACTCAAAAATCATAATTTACATTTTAAGTTTTTAAATAAATAATGAGTATTTTATAAAGAAAATTTTGATGAATGATAAATCTTCATTTACACCCATTAGAAGTAGAGAATCTATTTCAATTTTTTCACTAGTTTATTGTTATGAACCCATCAAAAAAATCATAAAGTTTCATAGATTTTTAACAAGTTTAACAAACAAGAATTTCAATTTGTTCATTCTACTTGTAAATATTTTTTCTAATTGAGCTCAATAATTGCAATAACTGTTAATCAACTGCTACATCACATTTTAAAACCAATTTGATAGATTAGGTTTCTACTTTATCTCTGAACAATTATTATTTCAAAAACATTATTTGTTTATCAATAATAATTATAAAAATGTAGAATTTTGAAACTCTAATGAGGCCCAAATTGGCAGCTTGGAAAAAGACCTGATGCTGTTTTAGGTAGCTGCTTTTTGGTGAAGTTTGTTTTTAGATCAATATAATTATTCTATGTCTTTAAAGGACATTTTGATACAAAACATCTGTTTTCACGTTTTAAGTTATATCAAAAAATTTAACTCAGATCGTCATTTTAATATGAAATTAATTCAAACTTGAAAACATTGAAAATAGGAATTTATTTTGACCATGTACGATTTGTTTTTGGGAAAAGCTTTCAGTAAATTCACATTATTTGAGTAACTGCCGCGCGGAACCCTATTTTCAACGTCAAATTAAAATTATAATTAATGGAAATAACTTTTTTATCGGAAATTTCATTTTCTTTAACAATATTCTTTCAAAATTGATTAAATAATAATATTTTTTGAGTTATTAACGAAAAACTAAATAAATTTTTTTTAACCTTATTTTGTTAATAACAATTGCAATTTTTGACCTGCACCAAAATCCTTCAAAAACCTTTTTCTAGAGGTGATTTCGAATAGAATGAGATATCGCTCATATTTTTAGGACCTTTATCTCTATTTTTCATGTTTTTGAACTTGTTGATTAGACTATGTTGTTCTCCGATCATGATCAGCTTAGCAACAAGATTTTATAAATTGAATTTGCTGTTGAACTGATTGAAAAAACTTAAGTTGACTTCTACAAAAAACAATCACAAGATAATAAACATTGTCCTAACAATCTATTGAAATGTCTCAAATCTAAAGTCTACAAGAGTAATAGTGAAGAAAAAATCAAGAAAGTGAAATTATCTTTGGGAGAGATTTCTGACAAACACTTAATAATAGCTGAAGCATTTTTGTGTCAATATAGTGAGATAGGGAAAAAAACTTGCTGAAAAATGCAAACAATATCCCAATATCAATTACCCTCAAACATATTTGAGGAGCTCAATATTCAAATTCAAATTTTTATTTGCTTCATAACAAAGCTGCAGCTTCAGAACATGTCACAAAATACGATAAAATTTACATATGCTCGAAAAGTAAAATATAAAATCTTCAAAAGACACTTACTGTGCAATAAAAATAATAATACAGTACATACATACAATCGTGAAAGGCATCTTAGCTCTATGGTCCAGGGAATGAATGGAAAAAGTTACCATATAGGAGATTTTTCGTGATCAATGTTTTTAAATGTTTTTTGAATTTAATAAAGTTGTACATTTTAATATCAATAGTGTCGTCCATCTTTGTAACCGGGTTTGAGGTATATAATCAAATTATCTTCATTTCTAGTATTGTGACCGTGTATATTGGACACAACAGAGTAACTATTATTGTTATGTTTGACATATAGTACCTTTACAAAAATCAAAAATCAAAAATCAAAATCAAAATGTTCTTTATTAACTATTCCCCATACAATTTTAAGGTATTTTTTTGTGGTTTTTATAAAATATATACAATAAAAAATATATATATACAAATATACAAAATGTACATAAGGGTTTCCCCAATGGAGTGGGACAGTGGTGAGGATTGGGATGGGTAGTGAATGGGGTAGAGGGAGTGGCAGGAAAAGACCCCGATACATTTGCGCTCTCAAGAATTCCGCACGGAAGAGAAAAGCGC
>WOGO01008619.1:0-10562 GCA_015342085.1 Leptinotarsa defecta
TGGCCGCTGACGGTGTGGTACTGATGGCACCACTGATAGCCAGACAAGCCTGTCTCTGTGAGCCAGAGAGCTTCGCTTGGGCCGTTTTCTGTAAAGCCTTCGGCCACCAAGCAATTGCGCCATACGTGATCATTGGTTTGACAATCATCACATAAATCCAATGGATTTGTTTGGGACCTAAACCCCAAGTTTTACCAAAAATCTTTCGACATGTCCATAGAGATAGTCTAGCTTTGTGTAAAACTTTTTCCCGTGAGCGTTTCAGGTGAGTCTTCAGGTGAGCTTACTGTGTAGGTATTCTGGGAGAGATTATTATTCCGAAATATCAATTATGTTTTCCAAATTGATCTTCATCAATAGCTAAGGCTTCGAAATTTGCGAAGTCGAATTGATGCATCTTTTTCTGAACTGCGTTGACGGCTAGAATGGAGCTTGTGTCAAAGATTTGGCAACGACTGTGTAGATAGTAATGAAGACGAAACGTTCAGTTATACAATTTCCGTCCATATATGGCCTAATAGGCTGGATTTTGTTATTTATAATCATAAACCCGACCGTCAAAGTAAATGTTTATTTGTGTGTCATTCTCAAAAGTTTTTCTAAGTATTTTGTTAATCATGAAAGAACTAAAGCCCTTCTTTGAAACGCTTCAATTTGAATTCAATTTTATTGAAATAATGGTTCAATGGAAGAGTAGTGTATTCATGTGTTGGGGTGAAAGTAGCAGATTTGACTTATGTCGGTCGCTCTCTTTCGAGCAGACGGAATTATCGATTTGGAACTTCTAGAAATGTCTACTTTCTTTCAAAATTGAATTATAGACGATGAATTGAAATACTATATGCTTGACGGCATATTGGATCTATTGGTACGCCACATCATTACTTTGCGAGAAATCACATTTCCCAAGCAGAAGTTACGTGACCGAGATGAATGTAGTAATGAATTTCGAGATTTTTATTCGAATACTCGAAAAGTTTATCGATGAAGTGACAGAAAACTTTCAGACTCCGTCTGCGCCGGTGGGAAGTTTTGAACCAGTCGGAAAGATTGAATTTGTTATTTATGAGTCATAGAATCATGAAAATGGCTTTACAATAAGAAATGAACCGAAAGCAGCATCAAAATACACAAATAAACATTACCGTAATGATAATAATGATAACAATGAAAATAATGGAAATCTTACTCTACTCGTTTGAAGTAATGAAATGCAATCGGAGGAGCTGTATCAACTCGACATAAGGACCAGAAAAATGATGCATGACTGTGGGAGTTTGTATCCCAGATCGTCTGTTCTACGGTTGTACTTCCCCCGACAACAGGGAGGCCGTGGACTTTTGAGTTTGGAGTGTCTACATGACAGCTACAAGGCAGCTGCCTGAACAGCTGATGAACTCGAATCATTTTTCGACACTGTACGAGGTGATCAAAACTCTGTCACCGAGTTGGAATGCGATCAGCAAAAGGCTCACATAAAATCCGGAAAGATCACCCCACTTTTGCGACAACACAACGGTAAGCCAATGCATGAGGTCTTTCTCAATAACATTGAAGACCTTGGCTTATCAAAGCGCCTGACTTTCGCCTTCCTCAGATCTAGTGGGCTGAAATCAGAAACTGAGGGGTTCATCATGGCCTGCCAGGATGGTATCTTCAACAGCTCAGTCTACCGCAGTGACCTGATGTGTATAAAGGCTCCTGACACAAGGTGCAGGGCCAGCTGCGAGGTGTCAGAGATCCTAATACACATGCTGTCAGCATGTCTAGTATATGCGGTCTCGCCCTATATCCATCAACGTAACGTGGCCCTAAGAGTGCTTCATTACCATCTACGGCACTCTTACGGTATTAACGAGACACCGGTGTTGCCCTACGCTCCGGGGGATATTGAATCCGTTGTGTGAAATGAGAAGTTCCGATTTTATTGGGACTATATATTCCCAATCTCCAGGCACATACAAGCTAATGAGCATGATGTAGTCCTTCTCGACAACCAGAGCAAGACGATATTTGTCGCCCCTGGCGAGAGGAATATCGTCCAAAAAGAGAAGGAGAAACGGATGAAATATCAAGATTTTCTCTTCGAAGTTAACAGACTCTATCCAGATATCCAGATATATCAAAGCGCTATTCTTTCACTCGAACACAATGGAGACATTGATATTTTTATGCCGCTCTCAGCAACATCATACCAGCTTCCTTCAAGCTGAAACGGTCTCTCAAATGAGGTCAGTTAAATCAAATCTATTCGAGAAGTGGCAGAACATTTCTACGAGAACGGATCCACCATACGCGGGGCTAGCAGAGACGGACAATGCCTTACTAAAACTACTCCTAGAGCTTAGCAACCGAGTGAAACCTGAACGAACCTAATGGCATGTCATACTCAAAAGTGGAACGTGAACGGAACAGGGTGATCTAAAAAAATTAACTTTAAACGTTCAAGTCAGTCTCAAATATACCTACACAGTAGATTGAATAGACTGACTCCTATCAGAAAACAACTACTCCCCTGGCTAGTATCACGAAGGGCGTTGGATTATATCCGACAGGCGTCAGTGCAGGAATCTTCACAGAAAATGTCCTGCATATGCAATTGGCAGAACAACTGAAAGATTCGACCTTCAATTTTGGAACAGGCACACTTGCAAATCGGTTTCGAGCTCAACTAATAAGAAAGGGACAGGGTGAACACAAACCACAAAGTGAAGTATGAAAAGCTATACAAAACTAGAGGTTTGGCAGCTTGTTGCTTAGACATGTCCAGAGTAGTCATGAACCGAACAGACCGGGATCTTACTGAAAACAAAATGACAGTGTTAGCACGGCAATTTCGAAATAATTTCGCGCCAGGTACCAAACAAGGTAATCAGGAACCTACTGGATGTGGTAACGGAAGAAATCAGAATTGTGACGGCAAATATTCTGAGCAAGGCCAGACCTCCAAGATGCAATATTCCGAAAAGAGAGATTGCGATCGCTTGACCTCTGGTAACGGTATCATGATTCTTCCATGGGACAAATGAAATGCCATGGTGTTTCTGAAAACAGAAGGCTATTGAAGAACTACTACTTCAAACTACCGCGAACTTAAACGAGACCTAATACAATCGAAGTTGAGGAACGTTTACAAACTCATTGAATCTTCCTCACAGTCGGGAAGTATAGAAGTTCAGGTAGCTCAGTGATAGTCAACTTCTCCATGAAACATTCTGAAGAGAAGACAATCGACGCCTTCGAATTTAAACCGACCTTGTGACTAGATAACATGGATGACACCTTCGTCATCTGAAAACGCTTTTACCCATTTCCTAGACCACTTGAACGGTCTACACTCCACCAGCAATTTCACCATAGAAGCTGAACTGGACCAGTGGGAAGCTATTCTAGATATACTTATCAAAATATGTGATGCTAGACTAGTCCACAAAGTATACCGAAAATTCACGCACACATGTACGCACTATCAAACCACCATCTCAGTCAAAAGAGAGAAGTCATCTCTATTTCAACTGAAATGGCTTGAAGAATATGCCAACTAGAGCATCTTGAGGAAGAACTGAACCATCTTCAAGTGATCTTGAGATTGAATGGATACAATGTACCCGGGATTAAAAAGGCCATGAAACTGAAGAGTTCCACGGGAAAGAGGCTCGGATGGTTACACCATATACCCCTAGGACCACAGACAAAATCAGAAACCTCTTGGAGAAACTCAATATCAAAACGGTTTCCAAACTCATCAAGAAGATATAACGAAGCTTCGATCGGCTAGATATGAAACAGACCCACTATCAGCAGTAGGGTATATCGCACACCGTGTATTTGTGGGAACGTATACATCGGAATCACCAAAGATCCATGGAAACGAGGCTGAAGGAGCATTAAAAAAGCTACAGACTTGGCTGGGCACTCAGTGAGGAAAACCATGATTTTGTTTGAAAACACGAGGTTATTATTCCCGAGCAGGAATACCATAGCAATAGAGATTTGAAAATAAAAGGATAATTTCAAAAGAAAATAAGAAGCTATGAACCTCTACCAAATATGTAATTTCATTCTAAGACGTTCTGAAATAACAAATATTATGCCGAAAGGTAAAGAAGGGGTCAAAGAATAGTATTTACGATTTACCTAATCCAGGTTCAATTTTGGATTACGGTAGTGAAACAAAGATTCAGTGAATGAATTATACATTGTTACAGCATGATACGTGAATCGAAATGCAGTTCTCTTCTGTTTTGCATTTTCAACCAATTCAGTTGATGAATTGGAAGTGTCACAAAATCCTTGTAATTTAAGCTGTATGTTAGTCTCATCATACATTTCTACCTTCTGAATTCTTGAAGAAGTTTCGGAATCGATACATCGACCATAAACTAACATCACAATAATTGAACATAGGCTTTCTATAGATTACTTCGGCACGCTTTCATATCATCTCAGTTTTTCGATTCGTGTACTGTATCTGGTTTTCTCGCTCATATATTACAGGTATCTACATCAACCGGACTGAATGTGCCGATACTGAACATGTTTCATTCATTTTGAACTAAATTTTCGTTTTGTGATAATTTCATATTCAAATTACTTGATCATGTTCCCGGGGGTTGGGCTACCTATCGAGCGCGTCCCCAGGTGGCGGATAGGGAAACGGTCAGGGGACTGAACGCCCTGTCCAAAAAGCCAATGTGGCCCTACGGACGGGGTCGCCGGACTCCTGGTCAGTGGCAGAAATAAGTAGGGCGAGGGGAACTAAACCTTCCCAGAAACCTTTGCAAAACTTGCCACCGTGGACCAGCCTACCCAAGCTGAGGTGTAAGAAATCGTGCCGACATCTGAATGGCCGCAGAGTGATATGTGGTTACGAATGATCCCCTTGGGGAACTGGGCAAAACCTCATTGAAATCAGCCTACCTCTCGTGATGCGGGGCTCTGCCAGAAGTGACCAACTATTCCTTTGCTACTCGTGGGAACACAAATTAATGAAATAAACACAAAAACAGGAACAACAAAAAGAAAAACCAATCCCAAGGCTCACCTCAATCTAAGGCGGTGGCTGGGGATGAACAGATATGTCCACCCCAATCTACCGCTTATAATGAGGCTGGACATAGCACAGATCACCTTGTGATGTAATACAAAGGCCAAGGCGTTAGCGCATTTGCGGCGCCGAAGCCAAAAGGAGAAAGAGAGCAAACGAGGCAGGAGTGGAAGCAGCTATAAGTGCATTCTCCTACTCTCCCACTCCACCTCCACCAACAAGGGCACTAACTGAGGCAGGCGCCAAGAGCTCCGCCTTGAACAAAGGCAAGGAACTGGCTGCCCCTGCAGGAAAGCTCCCTCACTTGTGCACCTCTACGGAGGAAACTCGAAGAA
Organism: Leptinotarsa defecta; assembly: GCA_015342085.1. Classification (NCBI taxonomy): domain Eukaryota; kingdom Metazoa; phylum Arthropoda; class Insecta; order Coleoptera; family Chrysomelidae; genus Leptinotarsa; species Leptinotarsa defecta. The sequence continues at coordinate 5,383 of WOGO01008619.1, forward strand.
GGTTGAAGAAGTCGCGCAACTAGAGTAATGTCGCTGTACCTTCCGAAACTTTCACGAAGGCTACCGTGAGATACCTCAAGGTTGCCAAAGAGACTATGTGTTCGGCGAGTCTTGGCCTATACCTGCCAATATGAAGGATATATCTCCTAGTGACTTATCCATCTTCCTGGAAAGGAAAGGATGGACGATGACCTAGGAGGACGACTCCTCTGGAGGATGTACAGTAGGTCACATGTGGTCTAAGTGCTGTGGATCTACACTCACCCACCCTACTCTACAGATACAGATACTTGATCATTTTGATAGGTTCTAACAGGTTTCATTATTTTCGAATCACTGTTTTCTGGTTTCTATGTATTTCTTTTGGGCTTCTCAATACCGTCGTTCACTGATGCATTCACATGCTTGGAGTCTTTGTATGATTTTGTTGATTTGGTTTTCGTGAAGTTGCTACCGAAGGGTAGGCGAATTCGAAACAGGTTCTTATGTTGTACTCAGAACCATTTACTTTCATGCTCTTCGAAAGACCTCTGACCTGAGATATACAAAGTACTGAATCTGAATCATTCGTAGAAAATTCATTTTACTCTCATTCGGGATATTCTTCACAAACAAATCTCATTTTCAAATTATTCTGAATTTTTTACGACAAACTTCAATCTCACAAGTAATGGCCATATTTACTAGTTGAAGAATATACTTCATTTCCATTCACATATTCACTGTTGAAGATATCGATTCCGAAAATGTATCAGAAGCAAACCTAGAGTTTTTTCGATGTCATCGATTTATGAACAAATTTCTAACACATGCCGCTACGATAGCACCCATCATATATCCTCCAATGCACTGTTGTATATCTGGTAAACGTGAAGCAAGTTTATTTTCCGCTTGAGAACAACGGTAAACATTCGGTAATTGCTATTTAATGGAAATATACAACCGCAATGGTACGTGCATTTGATTTTATTGGGAAGCGAACAAATTTATTGTTTTGTCAATAGTGCTTAAGGAAATACTTTACGTTTTCCATGGTTAAACAAATCACTGCGATAAATTCAATTGGCAGCGTAGTGATCTTGATTTTATTTCCGAGGAAACGGTTCAAATAAATTGACTATAAATCGCCAAAACGGAATCTGGAAGCCATGAAAAAGCCCAATGATATTGCGGGAGATGAATACCGTGTTTATTTTTTTCGATTCAGATAGTTTTCATATACAAGACAAGGCAAAAAATGCCTGATAATGAATATACATTTCATCTACATTTCTCAAAATGATTAGTAAAATATATCCTCATGCTAAAATAAAACATATACCTCAAAAAATATTCTGTTTCGAATTAGAATTGACTGGTTGAGGGATTCAGCTTTGTTTATTTTCCAGATTGTAAGGAATACATCTTCCGAAAAAACAATAAACCCGAATATATTCTGCGACACATTGGATCTTGTAGGATAGCTAAAATAATAATAGTATTTTTGTGTTTGTATCGATATCCGCCTCATCTCCCCTCTTTATTCGAATAAAATGTTGTACCCGCTATCAAAATTAGAATTACATTACATAGGGAATGATCCCTATTCAATCCTGTATCCTATTGACAAATTTATATGTTTTTCTACATACTATATGTTATTTTTGCTGTCAATAAATTCATTTATCATTATTATCATCATTATTATTACTTGATAATTATTTCAGATCAATAGAACTAAAATCAGTGATTCAATTCATGGTTTCTTTTTCTAAAACAATAATCTTTCAAGTAAATTTTTTCTCTATTGAAAGTTACTCAAAATTACACAGGACGATTTGAATGAGGAAAGAATTCATTGATCTCCCGATTATTGTTTTGGGAATATCACTACTAATATTTTCATTTGTAACCTGCAGTAGAATAAGAATGTATGTGATTAATACGCGACTTAAATAAGTTTAGAATGAATATAAGGAATATTATAGTCACACATAACAATTTCTTAATGACATTTGACAAATAAATATAATTCCTTGTAATATTAAAATCAACAGTTCAAAAATAATTTTTCAAAACGCTCAAAGGTGGGAACTCGTTTCCTCCTTTTCATAAAAGAGGATGTATGCATCTCCACTCACAAGGAATTTTAGTGAAATTGGTGACACGTGTGAATCATTGTATTCGTGCCACGTGCCAGCAAAAGGATGTCTGCAGAATGCTGTATAATGTCCGCTGTAGGTAGACCCACTGTGATTCAAAATTTATAACTAGGAGGAGTCACATTGTGTCTGCTGCATAATTGTTCATATCTAATCCATGTGGAGGAAATTCGATGGCAGCATTTAACTTGCCTCTAAATCTTTCTATTAGAAAAAATTTTCCAAAATGAATGACTAAAATACGGAAAAACTTATGGATAGAGACTTTGTGTGTACATTTTCTCCTTTCCTTGCAACTCGAACACAATGTCCATCCAATGTCCATCCAAAGTTTCTTCTCTTGTGAAGAAATCCAAGCATTGTGATAAACTCAATTGGCCAGTTCTTTGTGGTATGACAAATCCCAGAAAGGATCGAAGGTTGCAAATGAGTGTCCACAGTGTGTGCACTTCATCGTGGATTTTAATTGACCAACGAAATTATCTACAGTCTCAGAGTTATATGTACTCAAATAAATCAGTGTGACCCTTGTGCTTTTCCACTGTCGCTCAATTTATCGGTAATCAATATTATCATATATAATTATTAAAAATCATTATTATTCTTGGATATTTTCCAAACTGAAAAGTGAAATGACGAAATGCATGCATATTCATCGCTGAAAAGAAATTTACTCTCATAAAACTGCAATTCTCGCTAGCGTATACCCACCTATAAATGTGTCCAAAACATCCGCAATAAAGAACTTCAATCATACGAGGAATTCATTTGCAGGATATCATAAAGTCCGACATCAAACGGGACGTTTAAAGAGTACTTTGTGTCCACGAAATGGAAATGATTTGTAAATACTGATGCAGTTACTACTACGTCAACCAGCATATTTTCGGGTGGCGAATGGAGTGAATGTTTCCATCATGAAAAAATGGTGGAAATAACATATACAGTGACAAACGTATGATGCCTGTGATATAGTGAGCTGAATATTCTCGAATACAAAATACAAAATATCAAAATTTCACTCATGAAGGAAAACAGTTCACAAGTATTGGTTGTTTAAACTCAATCACTATTCCTCGTTCTAATCTTGCACTCATCAGCCAAAGTGTACCTAGTTCTCTTGGTGAATTTTCTAGCCATTTTGTATGTATTCAAGTCGATAAAAATCAGTTAGATTTTTGACAGAAACAGATTTGTAATAGTCCTCACTGTACTAAAGTCATATCACCTTGTTATTCTGTCAATGCTTTTTTTATTCATTCTGAAATACGATACAATGTATATTTCTCTATACAACATACACCTGGTCGTATTTCGCCTGTTTTGTGCTTTTTCTACCCCACTTGAAGAAGTGTTCCATTTTTTTTTAGCCCCCCCTGGCATCAAACCGGAGTTTATTTTGCCATAGAATTTACGAATCAATCAGGTTGCTACGTTTTATATTGATATTTTAGTTTCACTTATGAATGTTAGAATTATGTTATATACGTTTCATTGAGTGTAGCTAAAGTGTTCAACTTCTGTAATAACATTTCATATTCATATAGTACGAGTAATAGAGAATGAAGATAAAAATGATGGAATATTTGAAAATTTCAAACATAGCGGTATGGAGAAACAGTGATCGAAAGGTAATTTTCATATGTAAACGCTCCCCTTTTATCCCCAGGAATAGTTAAATATCCCCAATTGGAATAGTTGAAAGTCCTTCATTAGTGCGCATCTAAGAGCTAAGAACCACCTATATACCAAATTTCAGCTTCCTAGGACTCACCAGTACGGAGAAATAGAAATGAATATGTCAGAATTACGTGAGTGTGCGTCTAAGACCTAAGAAGCACCTATATGCCAAATTTTAGCTTCCTGGGACTCACTAGTACGGAGAAACAAAGGAAAATGTAAACGCATCCCTTTTATTCCCAGGAGAAAGCCCCAATTGGAATATTTGAAAATCCTTTCTTGGTGCGCATCTAAGACCGAAGATGCACTTATAACAAATTTCAGCTTCCTAGGACTCACCAGTACGGAGAAACATAAAACATACATGAATATATGAGTGTGCATCTAAGACCTAATAAGCACTTATATACCAAATTTTAGCTTCCTAGGGCTCACCAGTATGGAGAAACAGAACTTAATGTATGAGTGTTACGTGAGTACGCATCTAAGACCTGAGAAGCACCTATGTACCGAATTTCAGCTTCCTAGAACTCACCAGTACGGAGAAACAGATATGAATGAAAACGCACATCTTTTATTCCCAGGAGGAAGCCCCAATTGGAATATTTGAAAATCCTTTCTTAGTGCGCAACTAAGACGTAAGATGCACCTATATAACGAATTTCAGCTTCCTAGAACTCACCAGTACGGAGAAACAGAGATGAATGTGTGAATGTCACGTGAGTGCGCATCTGAGACCTAAGAAGCACCTAAATACCAAATCTTAGCTTCCTAGGACCCAACAGTACTGAGAAACAGAGACGAATCTGTGAGTATTAAGTGAGTGCATATCTAAGAACTGAGAAGCACCTATATACTAAATTTCAGCTTCCTAGAACTCACCAGTACGGAGAAACAGAGATGACTGAAAACGCACACCTTTTATTCCCACCTACATAACAAATTTCAGCTTCCTAGGACTTACCATTATTGAGAAACAGGGATGATTGTATGAGTATTACGTGAGTGAGCATCTAAGACCTAAGAAGCACCTATATACCAAATCTTAGCTTCCTAGGGCTCACTAGTACGGAAAGACAGAGACGAAGAAACATAGATTAATGTGGGACTGTCACGTGAGTGCGTATCTAAGACCTAAGAAGCACCTATATTTCATCAGTTCGGACTTCCATTGTCTAATATAATATAAATTGATTTGAAATTCCGAAAATAACAATTTTATTTGAACAAATAACTCAAATTACAGAGAAATAACATAAAAACCAAACAACAACTAAAAAAATAAAAATTTAAATAATAATGAAAGCTGAAAATTAAAAATTATTATGAACAACAATGGGATCGCCACTTTCACCGATT
>WOGO01008620.1:0-10561 GCA_015342085.1 Leptinotarsa defecta
TTTGACCACATAATAACTTTTTTGTAGGTTTCAAGAGCTGTGTTTTCCGCGGAGTCGATATCGTTTTCAATAATTAATATATTAGTATCATCAGCATAACACGTACAGTGAATGGCCGAGTTCTTATTTAGGTACACTGACAAGTCATTAGCAAAAGATAAATACAAAAAGGGTTCTAGAATGGATCCCTGTGGTACCCCATCCTCAATATTTCTTTCAGTACTTAGACTTTTTCCAACTTTGACTACTTGCCTTCTTTTAGAGAAGTATGAGTAAGTAATAAGTATTGATTATTTTGACCTAAAATCAAGTTGACCACAAAAAAATCATCTTTGAATTTATATTACTTCAATGACTCTTTTTTGTTAATTTCCTCACTTTTCCCCGTGTCGGCCTGCACTGGAATGTATCTTTTATCTGCGGAACTTGACTTTGGGGAACAGCTAACTCGAAGATAAAAGGCCAATATAAAGCAAAAATGATGAATTTGACTTTTTCACGCTTCCTAAACTTTCCACTTCAATCGTCAATCTATTTGGCATTTTTGTGGAAACCGTTTGCATTATATATCTCAATACGTAAATAACTCATTAAAAACCCAATTAACATATAACAACGTCCTCATTATGTCGAGTTCGAAGACCTTTTTTATCATTACAATTGTTCCAGTTGATATTTTCATCAAAAAAAAACGCCTGCACGGTCGATATAATACCAACATGTGCAATAATTGATACTCTTGAATTCACGCCCTTTTAACATTGAAAATAATCAAGATTAGCTACTGGAGTAACCATCGCAAGTCATTCGACATAAAAAAATTGACAATAATTATTTTTATGGGAATTATTGCAGTTTTCGTTTTACATTGACTAAACATTTCATTCCTTAAAATATTTAGATTGCGGCGTTACTTTCCAGTGCAAATAATTCCGAAAAGACAGAAGTAACTTATCAAAAAAAAGATTGAAGTGTGATAATTGTTTTTTATTCATAACCGACTGCGGAAAGGGATACAACTGGTTACGTTGCCTATTGGTAAATAAAAATTACAGAACATCCACAAGATCACACGATTTTGTGAAAAAATTGATAAAGGAATAAAAGGTGAGTATTCCGGTGTTGCCACATGGTGCAAAATATCACAAGATTTGACTTGAAACATGCAATAATTTTCAGACAAATACGTTTTTAAGGCTTTTTTTATTGAATAAGTTACGGCGATTATTCGACGAATATTGGCAAAAAAAGTTTCAATATTTTCACTAAGTTGGCTGTGCTAACTTGATATCAAGTTATCAGATTTACTTACCACAATTATGTTCCGCTTACGACAAATTCTTAACAATTATTCGATGGACATTACTTAAGTTTTTTCCCAACACCAATCCGTTATTTTAACACCTCGACACGTGTTTTAATCACAAAGTGATCATCTTCAAGAGGAAGATTAAACTGAAGATGATCACTTGGCGATCGAAACACGTGCCGAGGTGTTAAAATAACGGTTTGGTGTGGGGGAAAAACTCGAGTGAAATTCATTACTACACTAAAGGTTCCAAACAGTGCATCACAAGTAATTATTCGATAATGAAAAAATCTGTTTTATTGATTTGACTGCAAGTGGCCTTGTAAAAAGAACTTCATTGAAGTACTCACTTCCTGTTTTCAAATGCATTTCGGAGTTCATTTCAGACGTTTTGTGGTATTCATCGTTCGTTTTGAGATTCTTAGAAACTGCTGATTACTTAGGAACGGTTGGTCCGATTTCTAAAAATAAACCAGCAGTGTTGGAGAGAGGATTGAACTGTTCATTCCATTTGAAAAAAGCTGTTAACGTGATTACCACACTATTGTTTTTCTTATTGAAGTGATATCGCATTACCTACTGTTCTTCTTATTGAAAAGTACTAAAAATCATACCCTTTTACTCGTACGTACAATTTGCCGACATTGATAACTCATCCCGTTCAAAAATTAAAGGTATAAACTAAAGTTTAACAATTAGATCATCTCCTGATGATGCCAATTTGGCTGACGAGTCGACAAGAGCATTGAAGTTCTGTGTAGAAAAAGTGTTTTTGTCGAATTAATAAGTAGTGATGAACCGTAAAATCTACTAAGAGTCAACTTACCTCCTTTGCAAGGTGTCCTGTGAGTACTATGTTGCGCCCGGTACCCTTTTATGATTTCGTATTGCCCATTGTCCCTCTTAATAGGGAACGCGACTTCAATTACATGATCACACTGTTCCATGTGAGTCAAAATACCCTTTACTTTGGCTTTTCGCTGATCCATCGTCAGCCTGGAGCCCTTCACCTTTCCCAAATCCTCGACGAGCTTATCTTCTACGAGTATGCAAGCCTTGTGGAAAAAGTACTCGACCATGTCGAAAAATCTCGGATTGGGGTTGTTGGGCATATCTTTAAGTCTGTCGGGAATAACGTGCTCCGCGTAAGTCCGGCCCTGTATCTGGCTGCATGCTGCGGCCTTTAAAAGAGTGCCGATTTCCGTACTCCGCGACTTCATTGGACTTAGCTTGGACAAAATCTTTGAATTCAGCATTTTGGTCGGTCGATTCGGGTATTAAAAAAGGAAAATTCACTGCGACAGCAGCTTGGGAATGGTATCTTACGTAATTTGTCCTCGTATCACCGGCTAAACACCGCACACTACCGAACACTATTCCGACTAAAATTAAAAGTGCATCCCAAGAATTTTTCTACTAATAACTTCACGAGCTGTCAGCTGACAGCAGAGGAGTGCGAAATTATCAAGCAGGAACCGAACGATACCGATTCACGATTGGATCGCCATGTGTGACCTTGAGCGCATGTGCAGATGACATTGCCGGCGACAGTCAGAATTTAGAACTACAACAAGGGGGTTTCATTTTTGACGTATTCGAGAGGATAACGGAGTGAATGACATATATATTTTATGATTGGATAATAGCAATTATACATAATGAATGGAAAAGCTAGAAAAAAAACGGAAGACAGATATATGTCCAGTATAAATAAGTGTAGTTGTGTTGTGTAGTTAAAAAAACCTAAATACAAATTTTTGCAGTGATTACTTTTAAAAAACGTTTCATTGACAAAATCATCAATATGATGAGGCTCTAGAAAAAAAATTAATTGAATAGGGGTTGTTTCATTGAGATACATTTATATCAGTTTTCATTGCAATCGGCATATAGTTGTGAAAGAGAGGGGTACATCGAAGTTAGTGGATTGTTTAGTGCCATAACAATGATGAGGGAAGTAAAGTTCAAAATGATATTATGTATGCATAGATATGAATCTTTAGAAAAGTGAGAAGCTTCATCTAATCAAAGAAATACTCAAAGCACCTTTTTGAATATCTAAAACTCTGTTCAACTCGCTACTTCCACCCCAAACAACATATCGAGCATGTGAGTAATTTCAAAAAATGAAAATATTTTTCCACGATCTCATGTGCAGTTGAATTGTAGAAAATAATTGGATTTTTTTTTTCAAGAAGCATTTTGTTATTAACGATGGTTCGATAATATTTCCTTATAATAATTTTCAGACCTTTGAGGTGCTAATTCATTGTTTGGAAATATTTTGAAACGAATAACATTTTTGACGTCTGTTCCATTCACTTAGAATGTTTTTTGAGGAATTTGTTTTTCAATTCCATAACAAATTTCAGTTGTTTTATCTGGGAGATACTGTCAAAAAAGTCAACATGATTATTTATAATGTCAAATATATCCTTCAATTTCTCACCAACCTATTGTATATATTATGGACGCTATTGTGATTGTTCAACAAATGGTGATACTAAACGATAAACAGCTGACCGTTACGACTGAATGTGATACATACTTTATGTTTGTGTTGCAGTTTGCTGTATTTTAAGTTGTTTCATTTATGAAATTGTTGAAGTAATATTTTTCAATACAATAAGTATAAACATGAAAAACTATGAATGAATTGTTAATGGAAGATTAATACATAAAATACACTTGGGGAGCTATTTTCGAATCACTCATTGTTTGAAACATCATAGTGCATGATGCCGGAGAAATCAGCAATTTTCACGCAAAATCAAACGCAGGATTGCGTGTGATTTGATATATATTTATTACCTGCGAGTAATCGTAGAACTAACTCGAAATATAAAATTAAAGAATTCGCAAAATTGCGAGTGACAAGATTATTGTATGAAAATTGCATGTTGCGAATATTTCAAGAATATCAATTTATCAGGAATCATTCACAGTAACGTCACTGCCCATACATTACAAACGACGAGTTATTCGAAAATTGCCATTCAGCTAGATACCAAGGCCAAAAAAATATATCAGAAGCAGAAGATTTTGAATTTGAGGTTATTGTTATTGATGATTTGGCTTTCTGTCATCTAAATAGAAATGGTTATCCAGAAATATTCAAAAATCTAAAAAAATTAATTATTCAGTACTTTGTCACATATTATCTTGAAATAATATAAAATGTACTCATTCGAACCATTCTAACCAGTTCTTTGTGGTAGTCATTAATCCCATCATAGCATCAAAATGGACATAACAACATTGTTCAAAGCCTGTGTGAAGACAGTTCGAACCAGAAACAAATCTGTGGGTTTGAAAGACCAGAAAACCAACATTCTCAAAACTCATAAAGATGCAAACTTAACCAAAGCGAAAGAGATCATCAAACAGATCACGAACCTTCAACACTTCTTTCTAGAAAATAAGGCAGCCTACCTCAATGTCATCAATTACTTGTCAACCAACAAAACCATGACAGAAATCGATCGTCAACAGATCGACACCATGGCTGAAGAGATTATCAGTAAGTGCACTAAGCTGATAAGCGAGTACAGGAAGGAAATCGCTTCCATTCCAAAAACGAAGCAAGCAGAAGAGCACTACCAGAATGTGATTGAAACGTTGGATAAGTATTTGAAAAATGTTTCTAAAATCTACACTGAAACCAAGGCTGTGAGAGTAAAGAGAGTCATTGAAACGCACAAGCTTTCTAAACTGGAAACAAAACCTTCAGTTTCGAGAGTCGAAGCCGACGGCAGGCAAGTCAAAGCGAACTCACGGTTCTCACCTAGTGAGCCGTCTTGTGAACAAGAATCGCAAACCTCTTCAATCGACTATGATGATCAACTCTCTGCTGAAGAAATGAAAATGTTTGAATCGGAGAACGAGCTCCTTTATAATGAGCTGAACAGTATTTCAGATGAGGTGAAACAGATGGAAACGAAAGTTGTCCACATTGCTGAGTTGCAAGAGCTATTCACGGAAAAAGTCCTACAGCAAGAAAAGGACATCGAGAGGATAGCAACAACCGTTGTGGGGTCGACGGAAAATATGCAGGATGCCAACGAGCAAATACGACAATCCATTAAGAGAAACGCTGGTTTGAGGGTATATGTTTTATTCTTTTTGTTGGTTATGTCATTTTCTCTCCTGTTTTTAGACTGGTACAATGATTAGGTTTATAGGACTGGTTTATTTTTATATAATAAAGAAATATATTCTGTGATTTACTGTATTTTTAAGTAAATGATTATATTTATCTCAAAGGTTTACTCACAAAAAAATGGAAATTAAATCTGCCTTTCTTCAATGTATTAATTAAACAGTGAAAAATATTTCCAATTCATTTTACAAGGCACTACGGGTTGCCAGCATGAAGATACTCAGAGTTAAAATCAGAACCCAGTAACAAAGCATTTTTCATCCAACACCAGACAGCTTCTCGACCCGTTATCATCAGTGGTGCCAGGCTAAACCACGAAGGCATTGCTGGATTTAGCTGTTCTGACAGGACAAACCTGAGTGAGTACAAAAACGCCATCTATGGGATCAATACTGAACTCAATTCACGAATATCAAAGCTATGAAAAAAAAATTTATGGAGAAATGCAATATTAGGGACGAAGCATTCCTGTAAAAGTTAAGTTGAAATTGATACTGATGCACAACATCCTAATAAAAAATATTGTTATTTGGTCATTTTATGAGACCATATTAATGACCCCATTGAAATGAAATAAGCATTATAGTAGTGCAAACAGATTCAAACACTTAGGGGACTACATTACGTCTAAAAGAGAGAAAAATGTTACAAGAACATGTTTTGCCTTATACACTAAACAGCCTAAACTTTCATGCATTAGGCATAAAAAAGGTATTTCCGAGAATATAGGATTTGATGTTAAATTTTTTGGTATTATCAAGGAGTATGTATATTGGTTTCAGTTGTTTTTTTTTAAACTAAAGTGATATATAGTTTTCAATAGTAGTGGTAATATCTTTCTATATAGATCAGTCTATATACCTAAAGGTAATATTTATATTTCAGAAAAGTTGACGCTTCTCCTTTCGAGTTCTTTGGTAGTGACATCTAGTTTTCAATAGTAGTATTTATTTTCATATACCAGAAAAAAAGATGCATCAACGTTTTTTAACGTTCAAAATTACTTATGGATTACAGTGGATAGCAAAAAGGGTATTTTTATGTAGAAAGGAAATTTTCCGTATTTATATGCAACATTTCGTCAATTAATTTTTTGGGTTCCTTTTAAATTTTCACTGTCATCCAATTGAGCTAAAAACATTTTACAGATTACTATTTTATAATTATAAACAGTTGAGTCATTCAAGTTTTAGCTTTTCAGCGAGAGATGGCGCCCTAATCTCTTCATTTGTTATTAATGTATTACAAGTATTGTCTATAGATTTAAATCCTTAGACAATGTTACAAGATATATGGACAAACAGTTATTCAACTGGAAACAACGAAAAGTTGATTCTAAAGTCCTCATGTCCAGAAAATCATATTTCTTTCGGCATATACATCCTCTACACTTCACTAATTAGCATTAAGTTTCAAAAGAGAACTTTTTTATCACTTATGGACCAGTATAGACACATTTTACAGATTACTTTTCTATATAATTATAACAGTCGAGTCAGAAGTTTTAACCTTTCAGAGAGAGATGGCGCCCCAACCGTTCCTTATTTTAATATCAAGAAAATAATGTTTCTCTCGGCAGGCAAATCCATCCTCTTCGCTTTCACTAATGAAAGCTTGTCTTTGTATATGGACTAACCGTCTTGTCAATTAATTTATATCTTTGTAAATATTAGTCTGTATACAAAGTTTATAGTTATATTTTCTAATTAAGCTACAAACATTTTACAGATTACTTTTTTATGAATAATAGTTGTCACTTGAGTTTCAGCCTCTCATCGAGAGATGGCGCCACAACATCATAATTCATTATTTCATAGTATAACTAAATCTTCAGACAATGGTATACCTTTACTTTATACACATAAACCACAATTATTCCTCCACTATACACGCAACACGTGTTTGCTATACAATAGTTACATTTACTGTTTTCATACTATTGCGTATGATATATTTAATCAAACTTATCACCAAAAATGGCATACCATAGATAATAGTTTCGTGCTTTAGGCCCATCATCAGTGTAGCACAGCCAATGCAAGGATTGGCAACACTTTACAAAGCCGGCCGCACATTTCTGGTTTCAGTTGATGGATCTTGTGTTTACAACAAAACAAGGAGTTGATTTTCATGTCCTCACCTCCAAAAAATAATGTTACTCTCGGCAAATATATTATCCCCCCCCATTTTCACTGGTGAAAGAGAAAAACAACGAATACAGAAAAAATAAATTTATTTCATAAAAAACGAAAGCATATAATTTTAAATAACTTGGTAATAAAGAAATACTTTTTCATAACATTAAACATACTTTGTTTGACTAGTAGAAGCTTAACATTTAAATTCTAGTAACATAAAACGATTCATACTGTACATTCATCTATTTCCAAGTGAAAAATCACATAGCGAATACTTGCAAGTGGCAAATGAAAATACATATCTGGTTTTCCTATATCAACATTTTTACATAGTCATTGTTTACAAACGAAACGAGATAGAAGTGCGCGTATTCATAAAATAACAAACAATTACCCCGGCACGTTTGAATATGGTACGTCTAACACGAACGGATTTCCTGGCGAGTTATACAACTTGTATACATCTAATGAACGACAAGCAGTCCTTTCAAAAAAAGCCACACGAGATTTTTTTCGATTATTTGTAAAACTCCCGATTCACAAATTGTGATAAAGGGCTATAATAAATATTTAGAAGCCACACAGCTGTCAAGAATTAAACAAAGTCATAAGAAATGATTGAAAAGGCAAATCTTTCGAATTAGGAAAGAGTTATACTATTTACTACCTGGGTTGAAAAGTTTTGGGCCTAACACATAGATTAACCGCTTTTTCAGTTAGTAGATAAACTAGAAAAGAATACTTTGAATATTTTTTCTCGATTTCAACAGCCAAGTGACCATCATTGAAACAATTTTCATTCCTTAGAAATAATGCAGACTGAGTGTATGAATTAAGTTGTACTTCTTATTCAATTCCTTATATGAATATTATTGTATAAATAATTCCAAGTATGAACCACAGTAGTTTCTTGGGAATTATTGACAGTTTATTATTATTATTATTATCACAGTGAACGAATGTTAAATGATACACAGCACAGCACACTATGTTATGATTTAGGCGTTTTTTGCTCATAATACGACTATGGACGTTATTCAATTCCTTCATTTGAATATGGTGGACGATGTTTCTTAATCAAAATATCGGTTTAAATTTCCATTGAGCTAGTGACGGCTCGTACATTGGAGAAAAGGGATGGCTTGAGTCATAAAGACTATATACACACAGAAAAGCCCGCCGGAGGCGCGAAAATTTTCATGTTGTTGCACGCTTTGCTCAATACTAAAGTTAGGGCATGGGCGTGAAAAGTGAATGCGGAGCTATGGACTTTGGACTTTATTTTAGTTTGTGTACCATTTGAATGGCCGGCCATGACCGCAGCCCCATCATAGGTTTGCGCAATTAACTTTTGCCTAAAATTATAGGTGCCACACGTACGAATTAAAAAATTAAACAAATCGTCAGCTGTGCGCCCAGATGAAACATCATGAAAACCCATAAAACGTTCTACCACATTACTATCTTTGGCATATCTAAAAACGATTGAAAGTTGTGATGAACAGGTAATATCGGTAGTTTCATCAATTTCCCATGCAAAAAAAGAAACACTTTCAATCTCCTTGCTTATATTTTCCCTAATAATCTATGCTACACTGTCTATAATAAGCTCATTTTGGATGGTTTTTGAGGTGCCCGAAAAAACGCTATCGTTCAAAAAAGTGACAAATCGTGAATCATATTTGCCCCATAACACGAGGTAAATTTTTCAAATCGGAGTATTCTATTTTAGACCACGTTTGAGTCGCATGGGTATGCGAATATGTCACAAACCACAGCAGTCCTTAAAACCAACACAACCCATGTCATCGATCGATGTTACCAGCCTTGACACAATTCATCCTCAAGTAGGAAAAAAAGTCTGTAGAAGTTTTTTCCGTAGAAACCAAATAATGACACCTACTATCTATATACTAGTATTACAAACTCAATTTACTTATGAAGGGGACTTCTGAACTGAAGATTTGTGACACTGCTTCTTTGTGTTCTGTTCAAATTTGCTACTCCATCAGCATATCTTGGAAATGCAAGGTGATTACCAATAATAAGGTATAAACAAGTGTCTTATAGGTTATATGAAAAGTGTCGAATCCGTTTGCAAGTTTTATAAATCACTAAATCATTTATAGGTTTCGAGTTCGTGTTCAAAGAATGTAAGTACATAAATACCACACTCTTTGGCTCACTACTTGAAAAAAATAATTGCTCCAATTGAATAAATATCTTTGTTATGTACCTATTATCGCTCATCCACGTAGGTTGAATGGCGAGACATCTCGAATCTATGGTGACGTTGCCCTTCACTGAAGCTATCCAGAAAGGAAAACAATGCGGTCCTGGATCAGCCCGAACCGAATTTTCATCGTATTCCCATCCACCTGGCAGCCATGGATGTCCAAAGTTGACATTGGTGGTGTAAACCCCGCTTGGGTAGTCTGAATATTTTATCTTCAGTAAGATGCCATGGTCGTCCTGTAATCATCAACTGAAGATCAGGAAAGGAAAACATCGTGCAGTTAATAAAATGATCAAAATCGGGTTAGCAAACAACCCGAGTCCTGTCTAATACCAAGACGGGTTTTGAATTATATCCGATAGGAAGATCTACGAAATATCCTCTGTGAGGAAACTTCTACAAATATCTGACGGATATTAATCAATGTCCGTCGTTGGAACTTCTTTTGATTTCATTTCCAGTTTGTATCACTGTTACATTGATATTCCTCCCTTTGAATACTACTCATATTGTATAGACGGATAACAATAAGAAGTTCATAAGGGTTGTGAATCAGAGGATTTTTTCACAAGATCTGGTGTACCCCAAGGGTCCAATCTAGGACCCCTCTTCCTTCTATTACTAAAAGATAATCTGCAGGTAGTCCAGAAATCGCAATGTGCACTATTTGCGGATGATTTTGAATTATTCAAGGAAATAAGGGGTCAACAAAAATAAAA